>CAJQUN010001064.1:0-114885 GCA_907163345.1 Haberlea rhodopensis | reverse complement strand
CATCTTACCCCATCATATGGCGTCTTTCCGTCTCATAACATTGTGTGGCATCTTACCACGTGGGCATCTTACCCACTCACATACATTGGGTGGCACTTACCACATTGGCGTCTACCCAATCATATACATCGTATGACCTTATCATAGCTTACTTATCATAACATCATCATCATAAACGTCATCATAAACATCATCATCGTACATCATCATAATCTCATCATAAACATCGTCATCGTAAACATCATCGTAAACATCATCTCGTAAACGTCATCATAAACATCATCATCAAACAACGTCTAAACATCGTCATCATAAACTCATCATAATAAGCATCATCGTCAAATGTAGGAGTATGGTTTACCGTCCGATGCTCGTACGTTTCTTACGTACCTTAATTCAAAAGAAGGAGAAATTGCAGAACTTTATCTCCTTGAGGTCGTGGGTACCTGGGCGGTTTCTACATAACCATACAAAATGATATTAAACTAAACAATAGCCCCAACCAAAAATTTAACAAAAATCATCATTGTCCTACTTTTGAACAGTGGCGATCGATCGCTCAAGACATGGCGATCGATCGCCAGATTTTTCACATAGCGGCGATCGATCGCTTAAAATGAGGCGATCGATCGCCTTGATGCTCATTTCGCTACTGGACGTTGGCGATCGATCGCGCCATTGAGGCGATCGATCGCGCCATTTGATGCGATCGATCGCCTATCCTCATTTTCGCGTACTGCCTCTCGGCGATCGATCGCTGCATTTGTAGCGATCGATCGCCACAACCAGTGGTCGCGATTTCACATCACCGCATTTTTATGTGCATTTCCCAAGCCTATCTTCATACCTTTCAAAACCAAACTTCCCAACAATAACAATAACATCATAACCCACTAAACCCACATAAAACACTTCAAAAATCATACCCCAAACATATATAACACATACCCCAAAACAACCCACATAACCACTTCGAAATCACCATTTCAAATCCAACATCATCACAACTTTAGGGAGAGTCCCATACCTCTTGAAGACTCCAAATCTTGATAAAAAATCACACAAACTCAAGTTTTGTGGAGTTTCCTCCTTCCTCCCTTGAACAATTTCGAAAATGTGGAGTGGTTTAGGGTTGAGGATGAGTTGAGGGGTTTTAAAAGAGTAAAGGTGAAAATGGGGTTAAAATGATGGGTGAAGGTTTAAAAGGGGGTTGGGGATTAATTTAAAATCACACCCCAAACTTAACATGATTCATAAAATACTCCAACATGGTATTTGAAAGCATTTTACAAAAATGCTCTAAACTTGTCTAAAATCACATCTTCCTCATATTTATAATCAACACCATTAAATCATGTTAACATCTTAATACCCAACACTAAATCAATTATCACATGATTCATCATATAAACATATTAATGCCTTAATTGCAATTAATTAATTTCGGGGCATCACATTACTCCCCTACTTACAAGATTTCGTCCTCGAAATCGCATGCACTTACCCAAAAAAACTAAACATAAATCATACCAGAAAATAGTTCAGGGTAATGCTGCATCATATGCCGTTCCGTCTCCCACGTAGCCTCCTCGACACCCCCGACGATCCCACTGAACTTTGACCATCGGTATAACTTTACTTCGTATCTGCGATCCTCACGATCCAGAATCTGACCGGTCGTTCAACGTAGGATACATCTGAATCCAACTGCACTTCAGTAGGCTGTAAAACATGAGACGGGTCTGGCTCATACTTTCTCAACATAGAAACTGGAAGACATCATGAATTCCAGATAAAGACGGCGGTAGAGCCAAACGGTAAGCCAATGTACCAATACGCTGTTGCAAACCTCATACGGTCACATATCTCGGAGATAACTTCCCGCATACCAAAACGGACCACACCCCTGAAGGGTGAGATTTTCAAGAAAACCTTGTCTCCTATTTGGAATTCTAGCGACCGTCGCCGCTTATTGGCGTAGGCTTGCTTGCCTATCTTGGGCCGCTTTCATCTTTAAGCGTATCATCTTAATCTTTTCCTCCATGTCCTTAATCATATCCGGTCCTCCGACCGCTTTACATCGTCAAGTCCTCCCAATACAGCGGTGACCTACATCGTCGTCCGTAAAGAGCTTCAAAAGGGGCCATTTGAATGCTCGCCTGATAGCTGTTATTATAGGAGAACTCTACCAGTGGTATAGACTCTTGCCATGGAGTATCAAACTCCAAAACACATGCCCTCAGCATATCTTCGAGCGTCTGAATAGTACGCTCCGTTTGGCCGTCTGTCTGAGGGTGATAAGTTGTACTCAATCTCACCTCGGTGCCCAAAGCTGTCTGGAGACCTTCCCAGAAAGAGAAGTAAACCTTGGGTCTCTGTCAGACACGATCGAGACTGGAACCCCATGCAACCTCACTACAATCCCGTACATATAATTGGGCCATCTTTAGATACGTGAAGTCATGTTGTAAGGGATGAAATGAGCTACCTTCGTCAGCCTATCCACGATCACCCAGATAGCATCAAATCCAGAGGCCGACCTTGGCAAGTGGGTCACGAAGTCCATAGATATATGCTCCCACTTCCCCTTAGGTACCTCCAAGCTCTTCAGCTCGCCACCAAGCCTCTGCCTCTCTGCCTTTACCTTGCTGGCAGATCAAACATTTCTTGACAAAAGTGCTCACATCACACTTCATGCATCTCCACCAGAATTGACCACTCAGGTCCTTATACATCTTTCTTCCTCCGGGGTGGGATACTAAACCGGCTACTATGAGCTCATTCTAAGATTCCTTTACGCAATCCCGGCGCATTTGAGACTACCCATCGGTTGTCCAGTCTTAAAGAATCATCTTCAGCCACTCTAAACTTTGTTGGCTGACCTCGAAGTTCTATCGATGACCATCTCTGAACTTCATCATCTAACCTCTGGGCTTTCCTGATAGCCTCAAATACGTCTGGCTCGGCCAATAAGGTCGACACTCGCACCGGCGACGTGTCCACATCAAAGTCATAGCCCAGATGGCAGTAAGAAGTCATCATCGCTGATAAACACATAGCGTCTTCAGCAGTACTCTTCACTTTCCTACTTAAGGCGTCTGCTATCAAATTTGCTTTACCCGGATGGATACTCAATCTCACAGTCATAATCATTGAGCAAATCCATCCCTCTTCTTTGACGCATATTCAGTTCAGCCTGAGTGAATAGAAATTTCAGGCTCTTGTGGTCGTATATAGATGGTAAACGCCGTACCATAAAGATAATGACGCCAAATCTTCAAGGCGAAAATGATGGCCGCAAGTTCCAGATCATGGACTGGGTATCTGGTCTCATGAGCTTCAACTGCCTCGAAGCATAAGCCACCACGTGGCTTTTCTTGCGTCAATACACAGCCCAAACCTTGCAATGATGCATCCGTGTACAAGGCAAACTTCTATTCTCAGAAGGGATCACCAATACAGGCGCTGTAGTCAAACGACGCTTCAATTCTTGGAAGCTTTCCTCGCAAGCTTCGGACCAAAAGAATGGGACTCCTTTCTGAGTCAGCTGTGTCAGCGGCTTAGCGATCTTAGAAAATCCCTCGACAAAACGTCGGTAATAACCCTGCTAAGCCAAGGAAACTCCGTATCTCGGGTACAGAAGTGGGTGCTGCCCACTCCATTACAGCTTCAATCTTCCTGGGATCCACAGATATCCCGCTGCTAGATATAACATGACCCAAGAATACTACACTACTCAACCAGAACTCGCACTTGCTGAGCTTTGCATACAACTGATGATCCCTAAGGATATGAAGTACTGTCCTCAAGTGTCGTACATGATCTTCTTCGGTCCGGGAGTAGATGAGTATATCGTCAATGAAAACTATGACGAATTGATCCAATATGGCTGGAACACCCTGTTCATCAAACTCATGAAAACAGCCGGGGCATTTGTCACCCCAAAAGGCATGACTAGGAATTCATAGTGCCATACCTAGTCCTGAAGGCTGTCTTCTGGACATCATCTTCCTTTACTTGAATCTGATGGTACCCTGACCTCAGATCGATCTTACTGTAGAGTCTCGTACCCTGCAACTGATCAAACAAGATCGATCTTCGGAAGTGGGGTACTTATTCTTCACTGTAGCTTTGTTCAGTTGTCTGTAATCGATGCACAAATGCATCGAGCCATCTTTCTTCTTCACAAATAAAACTGGTGCTCCCCAGGGCGATACGCTAGGGCGTATATAGCCTTTATCCAGGAGCTCTTGCAACTGAATCTTTAATTCTCTTAGCACTGCTGGTGCCATCCTATAAGGGGCACGAGAAATGGCAGACGTCCCCGGTAATAATTCAATCCCAACTCGACCTCTCTCGTCGGTGGGAATCCGGGGAATCTCCTCCGGAAAGACATCAGGGAACTCCGCCACTACGGGCACATCCTCAACTTTTACTTCTTCTTTCTTTTCCGTAACATCAATGGCATATATGAGATATCCCGAATGGCCGCGTTCCAACAACTGCGCAATCTTGACAGCAGATATCAACGGGATCTTAGAGCGAGAACCATCCCCATAGAACGTCCATGGAACTCCCATATCAGATTTGAACCGTACAGTCCTCTGCCTGCAGTTCACAACTGCCTGATACCTGTTCAGAACATCAATGCCCAGAATGCAGTCAAAATCTGACATTCCCAGAACAATTCAAATCTGACATTAGTTCTTTATCCTCAAAATAAATGAGGCCATCGTAGACGATCCGATCAGTAATCATACTTCTTCCAGCGGGGGTCGAGACTATAAGAGGCGTGGGCGACGGAGAAGTGCATATGTGGTGCCTTTCCACAAAACTTGTCGACACAAAAGAGTGTGACGCACCTGTGTCGATCAATATAAAGCAGGGTGCGAAATAAAAGACACGTACCCGCTATAACCTCCTCCGGAGCCGCTGAAGCCTGCTCCCTCGTCAATGCATAGAATTGTCCTTGAGGTGGCCCCATAGGCTGACCTCCATACTGTCGCGGCACAAATGGTGGTCTGTGCTGTGCTGGTCCTATCCGCAGGCCTCCCCGCAGGACCCTGTTGACTTCCCCTGTTGGGACACTGTCTAGCAAAGTGGCCCTTGTCGCCACAAACATAGCATCCTACACAATCTTTCGTCAGATGTGGTTGCCCACAAAGAGTGCATTGGACCTTCCCGGATCTGTCTCCCTGAGGACTGCCCCCTTCCAGATGGGGCATCACTCATTCGGTTCCCTTTCCATCTATTGTCAGGCCTCTTACCACTGAACCTTGACGCCGATGTATTTCCTCTTGATTTGAACTGCTCACCCCTTGGCTTCAAATTATCAGGAGTGGATTTATGAGGGGGTGCGGCGGTGGTTCAGGGTATGCCACCCACTCCCAGTTCGGCTAGCTCAGCCCGTGAGAGTGCATCGTCAAAGCAAGTAGGGCCATAAGTAATTACCCTATCGTACAGCTCCGGCCTCAAGCCCTTCATGAAGTTCCTCATCTTTGCTTGAGTGCTCGTGGCGATGTGAGGTACATATCTGAGTAAGGAGCAATACTGAAGAGCATAATCTGACACTGACATATTACCCTGCTTGAGGTGAGTAAATTCATCTTCCTTAGCTTGTCGTGCAGCAGCAGAGAATAACGATTCAGAAAGCGAGTTCGAAACATTTTCCAAGTAACTTCATGACCTTGAGCCTCTTGCTCTACCACGGTGGTTTTCCACCACATTAGCGCCTTCTTGGCCAATTGGAACTCTGCTAACCGTATCCATGTTGTCTTCGCACATGGGGCTGCCACAAAGATCTGCTCTATTCTTTCTAACCATTCCTCAGCTCGTTCCCCTGTTTCAGTTCCTTCAAAGGTTGGGGGTCGGTATGCAAGAAATTGAGTTAAGCTTAGCTCCCCTGGCAACAACTGTTGTTCGGACGGTTCATCATCAAAAGCTGGCGGGGGTAGGGGATTCGTACGCCCCGCACTTGCATTGACGCTCACTGCGTCACCTACCCTCCGCGTTTGCTGCCATACTGCAACACAAGGGTTAACAACAAGATCCAAAAGCAGTTCATATACACGTCGTTAGAAAGGCATAACATGTTAGCATCACAGTCATATACTTCATATGTAGCTTATGCGCAAAACATGTTTAAAAGTAAGCACCTAGCTAGCTTATTGCTAAGGCTACCCTTCACTCATTCCCGGGTTATCTAACCACTGCTCTGATACCACTAATGTAGGGTCTTCCTACCTTAACATCACTTAGTACACATATAATGGACAGAACATGCATTTATAACCTCTTAAGGGTTCCGGTTGTAGCTTGAGCTAAGAAGATTACAGGCCAAAATAAAATTTCCAAAAGCTATTTAATTACATTCCCAATAATGAATGTTAAAGCTATAGATTTACACTACTCCTAGAGTAGAGACTATCAAAATCCTGCATCCTATATTCATCTTGCTCCTTTTAGCTCACCTCCTCAAACCCGACCCTAGGCCCTCGGTCCAAAAGTGTACCTACAGGGACAACACATCGTGAGCATATACATATTTACTTAACAAGATATAGAAGACATACAGTAATGCATAACATCTTAGTTAAGTAAAAGTTATTGGTCATTCTTCGACTTCTTTTGTTATCCCTGATTCTTATTCATGTATGAGGGCATCTTACCCCATTGTATGGCATCTTACCATAACATAACCGTCGTGTGGCATCTTACCACAGGGGCATCTTACCCCATCATATGGCATCTTGCCGTATCATAACATTGTGTGGCATCTTACCACGTGGGCATCTTACCCACTCACATACATTGGGTGGCATCTTACCACATGGGCGTCTTACCCAATCATATACATCGTATGACCTTATCATAGGCTTACTTATCATAACATCATCATCATAAACGTCATCATAAACATCATCATCGTAACATCATCATAATCATCATCATAAACATCGTCATCATAAACATCATCATCGTAAACATCATCGTAAACATCATCATCGTAAACGTCATCATAAACATCATCATCATAAACAACGTCATAAACATCGTCATCATAAACATCATCATAATAAGCATCATCGTCAAATGTAGGAGTATGGTTTACCGTCCGATGCTCGTACGTTTCTTACGTACCTTAATTCCAAAAGAAGGAGAAATTGCAGAACTTTATCTCCTTGAGGTCGTGGGTACCTGGGACGGTTCTACATAACCATACAAATTGATATTAAAAGCTAAACAATATCCCAATACCAAAAATTTAACAAAAATCATCATTTTCCTACTTTTGAACAATGGCGATCGATCGCTCAAGACATGGCGATCGATCGCCAGACTTTTCACATAGCGGCGATCGATCGCTTAAAATGAGGTGATCGATCGCCTTGATGCTCATTTCGCTACTGGACGTTGGCTATCGATCGCGCCATTTGAGGCGATCGATCGCCTATCCTCATTTTCGCGTACTGCCTCTCGGCGATCGATCGCTGCATTTGTAGCGATCGATCGCCACAACCAGTGGTCGCGCGATTTCACCATTTTTTTATGTGCATTTTCCAAGCTTATCTTCATACCTTTCAAAACCAAACTTCCCAACAATAACAATAACATCATAACCCACTAAAACCCACATAAAACACTTCAAAAATCATACCCCAAACATATATAACCACATACCCCAAAAACAACCCACATAACCACTTCAAAAATCACCACATTTCAAATCCAAACATCATCATTTAGGTAGAGTCCCATACCTCTTGAAGACTCCAAATCTTGATAAAAATCACACAAACTCAAGTTTTGTGGAGTTTCCTCCTTCCTCCCTTGAACAATTTCGAAAATGTGGAGTGGTTTAGGGTTTGAGGATGAGTTGAGGGGTTTTAAAAGAGTAAAGGTGAAAATGGGGTTAAAATGATGGGTGAAGGGTTAAAAAGGGGGTTGGGGATTAATTTAAATCACCACCCCAAACTTAACATGATTCATAAAATACTCCAACATGGTATTTTGAAAGCATTTTACAAAAATGCTCTAAACTTCGTCTAAAATCACATCTTCCTCATATTTAATAATCAACACCATTAAATCATGTTAACATCTTAATACCCAACACATAAATCAATTATCACATGATTCATCATATAAACATAATTAATGCCTTAATTGCAATTAATTAATTTCGGGGCATCACACACCCCAAAGAGGTCGCTGAACTGTTTGGATGGCACCAAGCCGATGAGGTAAAACACGTCGGCCAAACAGATCGGGCATAAACAAAGAGCTCGGAAGACAAGACGGGTCTTTAAGTAAAACAGCTATGATGAAAATAGAGCAAGGTCGCTCATCAAGTGGTTGCTTACTATTATGGGATATCATTAAAAATGAAAAAAATTACGAAAAAAATATGGAAAAGGTTAAAAAAAAGTATATTTTTGTTTTTATTTTTGGAATAAGTAAATTTTTTTTGAAAATTATGTGAAACAATGTCGTATATTTGACTTAATGGTAGCTCTTTATAATAGGGAGTGGATTTAAGATCTCAAACTCGAGACCTCTCTCAAGAGTGGAAGATTTGGTGCCGCTCAAGATAGAGGCTGGTAACACTTGATGTGTTCTTTTGTATGAAAATTTGGTAAAGAGAATTGAAATAAACTATTTCACGACTAAGCTCACTGATTGACCACGAAAATTCCAATTGGTCGGCATACACAGACTTTATTTTCCAATATGTAAAGATGAACTTGTTTTTAATTGCTTAACAAGAGAATAAGATTTAAATACTTAATTTTTTTTGCCTTAGCTATAAACAGGTTCTAAAACACCCTAGACCTCGGGAAAAAAAAATCACTAAGGTCAAACATTAAGCACTACAAGTTAAAACGTACATGTGTTTAGACGAAGCTTAAGCTAAACATGTTTTTTTTTCCTAATTTTGATTTAATCTTAATTATCTTAAACGAAATAATAGATAAAAATAATAAATAGACGTAAAAAATTAAATGCTGGATGCATAAAATTTAATGTTGTCTAAATTTCAACCATTCATTTGGGATCTCCTGAAACATAAGACTCATTTACTGAAAGTGGTAAGATGCAAGAGCACAGCGTTGAGGGTTCAACCAATAAAACTTACGTCCATAGGTCTAGGTTCATAGTTATATATATGTAAGACTACTTGTGTAACTCTAATCATTATCTATAAAAACTAGCCATCATTTGCTCTCGTGGATACTATTTTGTAGTGAGTTCTATCTTCTACTTGTAATTTGTGATGATTTTTATTTTGTTTTTCATAAAATTATTAATCTCTTGTTGCACATTACACAAGGCCAATGGAAAAATGAAGTCAATGAACTAGTTCATGGTCATTTTGGAAAAAAAATGGGAAATTGCAAACAATTTTCTGAGAAAAATTCAAATTATGGAAGCTAGTATGAAAATTTAATATTTTACTTATTAAATGACATATTAAATTCTTTTAATATGTTAATATTAAAACTAAAAGGTTGAAGCTTTGTGTTGGCCATCAAGCGCACACCTTAAGCTCGAATTTTCTAACAATGCCTACAGATTTCTCAATCTATACAAGCATTAGTTATTGCATAGAACATCCATTTGCAGCAAGACTCGATTATTCTAATATTCATCCTGAAATCATACTATCCAGGTGAAGTAACAAAATTAAAGGCACAAATAGAAACCAAAATTGAATATATAAAATATATTTCCAATTATGGAACATCCATACGAATATGGTTAAAAAAAGGATAAGGGAGAGAGAAAAAAAAAAAAAACCATGATCTTTTAGAATCGTTAGTAACCGAAAACCAAAAATGCTGTCATCATGCTTGCTAGAGGAACTGAGATGTTGTCGTCCACGGTTTCTGTGATTGGTAGCGATTCCACCAGAGTTGCCACAAAAGAAATTAGAGCAACCCTTTCTAGAGTCCACACACCCTCAAGTTTGATGTAACCAAAGACCGAAAAATAGTAGAGCATACTGTAAAACGGGGAAAAGGTCAAATTTAAAAATCATACAGGATAGGCAAGTTTTCCAACTGATAATTTCTCCGACCTTCTTGTCGGACATGCACGGGATTTATATGGGAAAGGTGAGCTTTTGGATATATTTACCATCTTTTCTTAAAAAGTAAAATAATAGTTACTGATTGGTGGTATTATATCAGTGGCTAAAAAAACATAAGAGTAATTTGGCAAAAAAAGAAAAAGGTTGTTTTAAGACATTAGACACTATTCGTTGATATCTCATAAAGAGAAATGGAGTACTCAAATTGAATTAACTGGAGCAGAGACTTGAACATATTTATACACACCTTATGGAAACCAAGAAACCAAAGAGAAACATGGATAAGCTACCAGCCCAACTCTTCTGTTGATTATAAGGAATTTTCAGAGTGCCAAATCTTCTTCCCATAATGTCAGCAATGCCTGCAACTCAGCAAGTTGGAAGAGTTGTACAAAAGAACCTTAAACAAAATCTGAAAGGCAGAGCTCTCACCATCACCCCCACACATCATCGCCAGCGAAACCATTCCAATAGGTGATTCACGCCAGAAAACGATTGAACATAAAATCAACACAAGAACGTAATAAAGAGGACCTCTAAGCAGTTCCCTGTAAAGAAAAAACTGAATTATTTACATCTAACAATAACTTTCAAAGAAGACAAAAAATGTGGTTAGAAAAATACTCAGGTTTTCCCTGTCGAGTAACTGATTTTATGAGTCCTTCATCAGGAGCTAAGGAAAGGCCGTGTATCACAAGCCTTAAGCAATTCATAGAAGGCACTAAGGAAGCAAAGTAGCGAGCCCCTGTTGATGTACTAATCTAAGATCAAAAATAATCAGCTGAAGTATTTGAGGATATGCGGACTGCAAAATATTTGATGGCACTGTACGTACCTGAAAATTGGCCATGACGCCAGAAAAAGCAACCCAGACAGTATGTGAACCAGTTTGCGACTCAAAGACTGTTAGAAGATTTGGGAGTTCAAGGACACATGAGAGAAAGGTAAGTAAAATTACTTTCACAAACAAAACTGTATTTTTTAGCGGTTACATTCATAGAGTACAATCGATCAATAAAAATAGAGTACAATCCATCACAAATAATTCAATAATATAATCAAATAACCAATTACAAATAATTAAAACCAACTGCTAATATATGCGACAGAAACTCACATAAGTGTGATTCGAACCCAATGTCTATTCTAAAAGTGAGAATCTTTGGCCTCCTCCTTGTAATCAGTCCAAGGGATCATTGGCCAAAGAAAACTGTTTTCTGTTGCAAACTGAAGTTCTGAATACATAGCAATTTTGTTAATTACATAAAACATTTTTACATTAACTTATGTCGCACATACAACTTGAAGAATCAAAGCATATGCAAGTTGCAGGAAGACTCGGAGCAAACACAATATCAAATTTTACTAAGAACTATTCCTAAGATCTCCTCAACCAGCATAAGTTACAGCAATGATGTTATAAATTTATTTCCGCATCTACAGGCGTCACCATACATTGTCTGACACTTAATTGAAGCATCTTGAGTTTCAAAGCTTACTCAAAAATCACCTGAAGTACTTTTCCGAAGTTTTTCAATTAGCACTTGAACTGAAATATGTCGAACCTTGTTGTTTTTAATGTTACTCCTGAATATTAAGTTGCATCTCAAACTTCTAAGCTACTTTTGCAGAAAATTACAGAAGGCAAAAAGAAATTGGCACACTTGTAAAAGATATTCAAGTTCATGCGTGTATAACTCTATACCAGCCTTCTGTTTCATACGCCCATTCTTTTTTCTATTTATGATTACAAGTTTCTGGAAAGGTGATACCATAAGACTCATAGGGTAAAATGCGTTCACCCCGTAACGTTCATCCCTTTTAGCACTTCACCCCAAACCTTTCAAAACGTACACTTAACCACCTGAACAATTTTAAATAGTACACTTAACCCCCTAAACAATAGTCGGAAACAATTTTCCCGAATATTCTTGCTGCAAATGCTCTCACATGTGTCTCGCATGCCATGTATGTCTTTTCATATATTTTCTGGAGGATTTTTACGATTCCTAGACTGTGGGAATTCTCGTAAAATTCTTTTTCATGTATTTTTTATGGGTATACTCGTAAAGTTCCTGCAGAAAATATATGAAAAACATGAATATCCTCTACAGTGGCATGTGCGATGCACGTGAGGAATTTGCAGCCAGAATATTCTGGAAAATTGTTCCTGGATATTGTTTAGGGGGTTAATGCACTACTTAAAATTGTTCAGGGGTTGAAGTGCACGTATTGAAAGGTTAGGAGTGAAGTGCTAAAAAGGATGCACGTTGGTGTGTCCGCTTTTACCCAAACTTATAGGGTTAATGAATTATTAATCGTAGAAGAGTGATTGCATGTTCATAATAACATCTAGATATATTATATAACTCAACACAATAGGTCCACACTCATTCTTTTGGTTAAAAGAAACAATGCCAACTACTTCGAAACTGTTCTGTTTCCAAAGTTTTGATAAATCACATTGCAAGTGACATAATATGCATAGATGTACTAGTGGATGCACACACACTCACTCGGGAGCTTGCACAAATGCATAAACAAGTTAATACTTGATATAATACTGGTTCCACATCAAGATTTTAAAGCTACCTTAATCATAAATGATTGCAAATATGGGATTTTTTTATGCTACCCCCACGAGCAGGCAGTGTACTGGGTCTATCCACCATGCATTGGAAATATCCCAGATTGAATATTCCCAATATAGGGTAAGATGTAACCTAAAAGCACCGCGATAAGGTAAACCCCAAATATGAACTCATAAAAGAGCGAGTAGACAGGTTATTTGCATTTTATTTGACTGTCAGAGGCCAAATGAGGCTAAGCATTCAGGAATAGACAGGTTATTTGCATTTTATTCGACTGTCAGAGGCTAAATATGGCTAAGCATTTACGAATAGACCAATTCTTTTGACTTATCTTTGACTGGTGATATTGTCATCACAAATTGGTACTTTTAAAAACAGTCTATATATTCAAGTAAAAACGAGCTAAATAAAAGAATACATTACCAATTGATAAGACTTTGAGTTTCAAAACGGTTAACACTTCACATTAAACACAAAGGGGAAAAAATGACCTGTTCAATAATGTTGCGCCGCGTGAGCTTATCGAAAGTGGAGACAACAGCATACGCACCGGCGATGACCAACGCGGTGGCTCCGGCATCCTGTAGAACAGCTCCACCAGCTTCCACGGCTGGTAAAAAGGCGGCGCAGGGGCGGCGACGTACATTAAAACGCTTTGCTGCGATGTGTTCGGGAAGGGCCTTGATAAACAGAGGGAGTGTGGTGGAGGGGGCTGCCACGTGGAGCCGAAAGGATAAGGTTCCGAGAGCTGCGGGTGTACCCAGACTCATTATTCCTGCGTAGGCCATCTCTCTCGTCCTTGGAAATCGGTGCCCTTTTTTCGACACTAGATAATACAATGATAACGATGAAGATTTTTTTTCGACAACGACAGTACGACACATCAATGTTTGAGAAAATTTTAAAATTGTATTAATTGGGAAACTAATTTTGAGATCATATTTTTGAATTGAGTTGAAATTCAGTTGAGAATCACGTAAATCATGAGATATTATATAAACCCTCTCATCTAAATAACACCACTTTAATTTAAACAATATTATCAATTTTCCATTCATTTTTTTTTATTTCAAATAATAGAAAAGACTTTTACAATTTTTTTATATCAATTACAAACTAGATGAAAATGAGTATTGTTCAGATTAGAGTATTGATTTTTTGTATACGAATGCCAACTCTATTTCGTTCCTTGCTGAACGTCGGATTAGTGTGCTTGGTTTGATGAATCCCCGGTGGGAGATTGTGGCAATTGGAGATCGGTAATCTCGAAGACACGATGCATTCTGATGAATGATCGTGAGGGTTGTTGACTTCCCTGAGGAGGGATTGTCGTGTTTTGGAACCATGGTAGTTCTTGTTGGATAATTCGATAGCCTTCCTGTTTTAGTTGTTGAATCCCAGGATAAATGAGGGATGGCCAGGACTCGGATTTGTTTAGTGTCACGATCGACACGTGTTTGGGAATGCAATTGTTTGTCTTGCATGTCCTCGGTGGAACTTGAGACCTTGTAGAGTCTCGATAGTGTGTTTTGGACCAAGATGGGACTTCTTGGAACACATGGTTGTAGTCATCTGTAGTGATGTGTTTTGGGTGGATTAATGACCGTGGTTTACCCGATCCGGGTTGCCAGGGGTACAACTACTCCTTTGGAGGAGATGAACGGGAAAACGAAACCGGATTTTTCCGGGAGTATACTGATTGTATACTAGTGGTTCCCATCATAACGATGTGTGTTAAGCATCGTGGGCGAGTGGTGGATATCATGGAGAGATATCTATGTTAGAACCAATGGGGTTTTGATTGATTTGCAGCCATGGTGGACTGACTTCCGGGACGATTCACATCGAGGTATGTTGTTATCTTTCGGGTTTATATTGGTTTTGGCGTTTGCTCTATTGTAGAGCTTGGTGCGAGATTGGTGTTCTCGCAGTTGATGATTCGATTCTAATGTAGTCCAGAATCGGGGTTGTTGCTTTACTTTGTTTGTGTAGTCCTGGTGTTACGAAGAGTATGCCGGTGCAAATTTCAAGGATGAAATTTTATTAGTGGGGGATAATTGTGATGTCCGGGGATTTATGGTGTTAATCCCGGTGTGGTACTAATCTTTGATGGATTTTTATTGTGGCAATTAGGAATTAATTGCGGTTTTGCGTCTCCCGAGATTGTTTAATCGGGCATTTGGGATCGTTGGATCCAAAGATTGAGATTGTATTCTCATTTTGGTGAAAACCTATGAGTTGGGTTTTTAGTGGGACTTGGAGTCCAGGGTAACTTATGTTGGGGCTAGTTTTGGGATTTGATGTTGGAGATAGAGTTTTTGAAAACAGATGATTTTTAATGAATCATGATGTATTTGTGGGAGTATTGGTATTTTGGGGCATTTTGCTATATATACCAGTTGGACTCGGGATTCCGTCATTCGGAATCCATTTCTCTCCTTCTCCCCCTCCTTACACGCCAACCCCTCTCCCCTAACCCTCACCCTTTCTCCTTGGAGAAAAATCGATGGAGGCTCGATTTAGGGGCCGGATCTCTTGAAGAAAAGCTGGTAATCTCTTCCACCTCTCTTGTAGCTTTGATTTGATAGTAGTTTTGTTGATTTTGGTTGAGTTTTGAGGTTGGTTTGGGTTGGGTGATTTTGATGAAAATCTTGAAAACTTTTGGGTTTGTTTTAATTCAAGTCTAACACCCTTGTTGAAGGTTCTTGGGTGTTGTTTTGTTGTGGTTTTGAGTTGGGAGGAGTTGGGGTATGATTTGTGGAGGTTTCAAGCTTTTAAAAATGGTGGTTTTCGAGTTGCAAGGCATGGCGATCGATCGCCCGTAGCAGGCGACCGATCGCATGCAGGCAGTGGGCTTTTCAGCATTGTGGCGATCGATCGCCACTTTTGGAGCGATCGATCACCTCGCAGCAGAGTGGTCTGGCGATCGATCGCCATATCAAGCGATCGATCGCCAAGGGGCTAGCAATCGATCGCCCGGTATAGCGATCGATCGCCAGCAGGTAATTTTTGGAATTCTTGGCTTTTTCGTGGGATTTTGGATTTGCGACTTAAATGGTCGGCTTCCGGGGCGATGTTCTCATTCCAATGGGAATGCTAGACTTTTAAAATGGTTTGGTTGGAGCCAAGTAAATTAAATGGAATTCTCGGATGAATTCTTGGCTATCTTTTAAACATATAAAATGAGATATTTTGGGTATTATGCATGCTTAGCCGGGAGGCTTTTATTTTGGTAATCGTCATGGATTGACGATATGATTGGGAGTCTTGAACGTGCTTGGACACGTGGTTGCATGCTTATACTTGATTGTGAGTTGTATATGTGTTTTAGCACATATTTCTCGAGGTATGGAATTCAAGCAAAGTTTGGACTCGAGCTACGGAATTATAAGGTACGTATAACGTACGAGCGTAGCCCCTTATTTTAAATGCAATTGTTGAGTGCATGACACACTGTATTGCAATAAATGTGTATGGAAGTGCCTGATATATGGTTTTAGCAATAACAGATATTAACGGATGTTGAAACACATGTTTAATGGTGATTGCTACAAATGGATATATATACATTGGGGATTGCATGGTGCCGCTTTTGAGCGAGCAATGATTGGATGTGGTCGCCTTTGAGCGAACATCGGTTATGACGCCACTGCTGTTGAGCATGCGTGAGACTGAAATGCCGCTATTGTAGAGCGAGCAATTACTTAGAACTATGGAACCATAAAAGAGATATATGGGATATTTGTGATCATTGTTTAATGATTTGATGTTATTGTTATAATGTCAGTATGTGGCAAATGAATTCGTTAATCAATGTAATGATTAACTGGCATTTGAGAATTTGATGGTTTCAGTTATTTTGAGAACAGGGACAGTACAGGGGATCCCGGATGAGGATGATGCCATCCAGGAGTATCTCTTATATTTCATAGCATTTACATATTGTAAATTATGAATTGCATTATTGTGATTATAGGATTTGTGATATTGGTATGCTCACCCCGTGTGGGGGCTGTCTCTGTTGGGACAGGTGGTACAGGTGTAGCAGCAGCTTCGGAGTTGAGCTCGGGCTGTTGATTAGAGGTACTTCCAGGATCGAGGTACCAGAGCTGGATGGATAGGCGCTCAGATCCAGAGTCGAGATCGAGTTGCGCTTGAGAGGTGCTTCCAGGATCGAAGCACCATTAACGGTATCCAGTAGAGTGTTTTATACATTAGATACACGCTTATTCATTGGGTGCTCTTATGTGAGTACATATAAATGAATTGAGAGCATATTAGTGTATGTTGAAAGGTGCATGACATGTTTTATGGAATATATTGGGAAAGTATAGACATTATACGATTAATGTAAATGAATTTTATAGATGGCATTCATGCTAGAGTTGCATGTAATTACTTTTCCCTTGTTAACATGATAGTATGCACTAAGTACAGTGGTTAATACACTAATATCGGGTTAAGGGCACCGGGGGTCCTTGCATTAGTGGTATCAGAGCCAGGTTAGCTCTTTGGGGCTGTTGAAGGCCTGGAACACGCTGATAAGGATGGGTAGCACATATTTATGCATGATAGTAGTTAGTGTTGTGTGGCACAACTATTTTGCTTATGTGCATTGGTAACATGTGATCATAGTGAAACGATTATATGTCATGACATCTATGGAATCATAATATAATCTGTTGATTATGATTGTGAGTTGTGACACATGGACAACCAAATGGAGCATTTTGAAATGCATTGGGATACAGGAAGTACTTTGTACTCATAGTTTATGCATTTACTCATTATAATCATATTGTGGGGAATATGGATTATCGTATGCTCAAGGTTTGGGATTGTTCCTGTAGGGACACTATGACGCGAAAGGCTAAGGCCAGGATTGAAAGACACGAAACGGTAACCTGCGTTTTATATACATCATGGAATTATGCATTGTGGTTGCATGTGTACAATGGAGTGATGATTTTAATGCTCTGCCGCCAAATGTTGAAGCGAGGGGTGGGAGTGCCGCATGTCGCATTTGAGCGAGGTGCATTAAAATACACTCATGATGATGTATGTTGGAATATGGAATATGCTTTGTGTTGCAGGTATAGACGAAATACTTGGTGAATATCCCATGAGTCATTGTTATGGATGAGTGATGATTTTAAATGCTTGCCGCTATTTATTGTTTTGTGCCGCTAAAATGTGAAGCGAGGGGTGGGAGCGCCGCATGTCACATTGAAGCGTGGTTATCATATGAGGCGAGGAAAGAATATTTGCCGCTAAAATGTGAAGCGAGGGGTGGGAGCGCCGCATGTCCATTTAAGCGAGGTTATTCTATGCCGCCTATATGTGAAGCGAGGGGTGGGAGTACCGCATGTTTTATTTAAGCGAGGGGCATTAAAATACACTACCGTAACAATGACTAGGGACCCGCTATTCTATTGGCGATGGTTTATGCCGCCAGGTGTTCATAGCGATGGTTCATTCCGTTATTCTATTGGCGATGGTTTATGCCGTCAGGTGTTCATAGCGATGGTTCATTCCGCTATTCTATTGGCGATGGTTTATGCCGCTAGGTGTTCATAGCGATGGTTCATTCCGCTATTCTATTGGCGATGGTTTATTCTGCCAGGTGTTCATAGCGATGGTTCATTCTGCTATTCTATTGGCGATGGTTTATGCCGCCAGGTATTCATAGCGATGGTTCATTCCGCTATTCTATTGGCGATGGTTTATGCCGCCGGGTATTCATAGCGATGGTTCATTCCGCTATTCTATTGGCGATGGTTCATGCCGCCGGATATCTATAGCGATGTTTCATGCCGCTGACTCTATGACGAGGGATTATTCCACTGATTCTATAGCGATGGGGTTATACCGCTATGTACGTAGCACTGGATTATGCCGCCTGTGAGCGATGGGTGCTGATTGCGTACCACTGTTGGATGACGGAGACAGGTATGCCGCTATCTCATTAGCGATGAGGTATGGTTTATTGCTGTTTTATTAGCATTATTGTGGATGATATGCATTGATATACTCATACCGTCATGTGTTTGACGATGAGGCTATGGACGTCGAGTATCGACATATACCGTCACGAGTCGACGATGTGATTTCAAAGTCATATGTTGACAGGTACCGTCACGGGATGACGATGACATAGTGGATGTTCTATGTTGACGTGTAGCGTCGTTTTGATGCTTAATACATTCATGTTTATGTATTTGGTTGTATGGTTTGGGTGCCGATGGTGAACACATGGTAGAGTCTGGGTCACTAGTTGACGATACCTTTTCGCCGAGCAAGTTGCTCGATGGATTATTGGATGCATTGTACCGGTGAGAGTACCGCATCATGTAATAGAAGTAGATATTTTCGAGTAGTGATACCTTTGGGTGTACTCGTTGGGATGACTGATGCCAAGTGATTGGTGGTAAGAGTAGTCATTGAGGAAACTACTCGCTTGTCATTGTGATGTGTGGTAGTCATGGTTACACCCACCCTGAGGGTGTGGGATAAGTCCTAATGGATTAGGATTGCTTCGTGGTTGAGCAAGGACACCGGGATGTCCATTATGCTTTGGTGTGTTTAGAGATATGTGGGTGATGACCCACAACTCGAATGGTTTGTACGGTATGGTATACCGGAATAGGACGTGTGTCACGTTGATAGGTTGGTATGAGCCTAAGGGACCAGAGAATTGTCAGCCAGGTATTGTTTCAGTGTTATAGTGTGCTTGTGATAGCCATTATACTGCTCGTGGGATTCGAGTTCAGCGAATCGTATGGTGATACGATGAGGACTTTTGGTAGACTCTTGTAGTCTCTTTGTGGCATGATAATTGAGGCAGGGAATACCTCACGGAGACGTTTATACGTCAAATGTTTTAAGAGACTTGTTTTGGGACAACTCAATTTCGTTGGAATACCAACGTGAGCGTCGACAAGTCGTTGTTATCTCTGGTTGAGCATCTTTGCATATGGTATGCGACGGAAGTCACAATTGGAATTGTGTGGTATAGTTAGTGGGGTGACACTACTATATTGACTTTATCTCTTGGAGAGATTTGGATTGTACTGTCATGGAGACAGCTAGTATTGGTTGAGGGTTGATCGTGAATCAACCAGGGTAAGCCCTACTAGTGTTGGACTAGGTGATGGCTTCGTACTTCTAGTGAGACGTTCGAGGAGACGTCTCCGGGGGATGCTTGAGTTGTGTGGTACTATGGCAATAGTACAGGGCATCGTTGGTTGAGTATACCTGGCGTATACGAATTTCGATTTGATAATAGTGGCTTCGATGCACTATTCTGAACCAGTCGCATATTTTGGTTCCGAGATATATGTTGGTATGTATATATCCAGTTTTCCGGACGGTGGTTCGAGGTTGGAAGGTCATGGATTCATGACACTACCCTTGTGGGAAAGGCGGTATTGATATACCTGCCGATTGAATCTTTTGGGAGATTCGTTGCTTTGGTTGTGTGGTGTTGATGTTGAAATCACACCCTTTGGCTTTGGTCTGTCGACCACTATTCTCCGTGGAGTGAGAATAATCGAGGTTTGACAGTAGGTTTTGGAACTTTGGGTATGCTTGGAGATACCCGAGTCTATTGCTTTGAGTGTGCCTGTTGTGTTGGTGCTTGAACATGTATGCCCGTGTGTGTATACGAATGCCAACTCTATTTCGTTCCTTGCTGAACGTCGGATTAGTGTGCTTGGTTTGATGAATCTCCGGTGGGAGATTGTGGCAATTCGAGATCGGTAATCTCGAAGACACGATGCATTCCGATGAATGATCGTGAGGGTTGTTGAATTCCCCTGAGGAAGGATTGTCGTGTTTTGGAACCATGGTAGTTCTTGTTGGATAATTCGATAGCCTTCCTGTTTTAGGATTGTTGAATCCCAGGATAAATGATGAATGGTCAGGACTCGGATTTGTTTAGTGTCACGATCGACACGTGTTTGGGAATGCAATTGTTTGTCTTGCATGTCCTCGGTGGAACTTGAGACCTTGTAGAGTCTCGATAGTGTGTTTTGGACCAAGATGGGACTTCTTGGAACACATGGTTGTAGT
Source organism: Haberlea rhodopensis (assembly GCA_907163345.1). NCBI lineage: Eukaryota > Viridiplantae > Streptophyta > Magnoliopsida > Lamiales > Gesneriaceae > Haberlea > Haberlea rhodopensis. Next base: position 94,134 of record CAJQUN010001064.1, on the reverse strand, counting down.
CATCTGTAGTGATGTGTTTTGGGTGGATTAATGACCGTGGTTTACCCGATCCGGGTTGCCAGGGGTACAACTACTCCTTTGGAGGAGATGAACGGGAAAGCGAAACCGGATTTTTCCGGGAGTATACTGATTGTATACTAGTGGTTCCCATCATAACGATGTGTGTTAAGCATCGTGGGCGAGTTGTGGATATCATGGAGAGATATCTATGTTAGAACCAATGGGGTTTTGATTGATTTGCAGTTATGGTGGACTGACTTCCGGGACGATTCACATCGAGGTATGTTGTTATCTTTCGGGTTTATATTGGTTTTGGCGTTTGCTCTATTGTAGAGCTTGGTGCGAGATTGTGTTCTCGCAGTTGATGATTCGATTCTAATGTAGTCCAGAATCGGGGTTGTGGCTTTACTTTGTTTGTGTAGTCCTGGTGTTACGAAGAGTATGCCGGTGCAAATTTCGAGGACGAAATTTTATTAGTGGGGGATAATTGTGATGTCCGGGGATTTATGGTGTTAATCCCGGTGTGGTACTAATCCTTAATGGATTTTTATTGTGGCAATTAGGAATTAATTGCGGTTTTGCGTCTCCCGAGATTGTTTAATCGGGCATTTGGGATCGTTGGATCCAAAGATTGAGATTGTATTCTCATTTTGGTGAAAACCTATGAGTTGGGTTTTTAGTGGGACTTGGAGTCCGGGGTACCTTATGTTGGGGCCAGTTTGGGGATTTGATGTTGGAGAGAGAGTTTTTGAAAACAGATGATTTTTAATGAATCATGATGTATTTGTGGGAGTATTGGTATTTTGGGGCATTTTGCTATATATACCAGTTGGACTCGGGATTCCGTCATTCGGAATCCATTTCTCTCCTTCTCCCCCTCCTTACACGCCAACCCCTCTCCCCTAACCCTCACCCTTTCTCTTTGGAGAAAAATCGATGGAGGCTCGATTTAGGGGCCGGATCTCTTGAAGAAAAGCTGGTAATCTCTTCCACCTCTCTTGTAGCTTTGATTTGATAGTAGTTTTGTTGATTTTGGTTGAGTTTTGAGGTTGGTTTGGGTTGGGTGATTTTGATGAAAATCTTGAAAACTTTTGGGTTTGTTTTAATTCAAGTCTAACACCCTTGTTGAAGGTTCTTGGGTGTTGTTTTGTTGTGGTTTTGAGTTGGGAGGAGTTGGGGTATGATTTGTGGAGGTTTCAAGCTTTTAAAAATGGTGGTTTTCGAGTTGCAGGGCATGGCGATCGATCGCCCGTAGCAGGCGACCGATCGCATGCAGGCAGTGGGCTTTTCAGCATTGTGTCGATCGATCGCCACTTTTGGAGCGATCGATCGCCTCGCGCCAGAGTGGTCTGGCGATCGATCGTCATATCAAGCGATCGATCGCCAAGGGGCTAGCGATCGATCGCCCGGTATAGCGATCGATCGCCAGCAGGTAATTTTTGGAATTCTTGGCTTTTTCGTGGGATTTTGGATTTGCGACTTAAATGGTCGGCTTCCGGGGCGATGTTCTCATTCCAATGGGAATGCTAGACTTTTAAAATGGTTTGGTTGGAGCCAAGTAAATTAAATGGAATTCTCGGATGAATTCTTGGCTATCTTTTAAACATATAAAATGAGATATTTTGGGTATTATGCATGCTTAGCCGGGGGGCTTTTATTTTGGTAATCGTCATGGATTGACGATATGATTGGGAGTCTTGAACGTGCTTGGACACGTGGTTGCATGCTTGTAGTTGATTGTGAGTTGTTTATGTGTTTTAGCACATATTTCTCGAGGTATGGAATTCAAGCAAAGTTTGGACTCGAGCTACGGAATTATAAGGTACGTATAACGTACGAGCGTAGCCCCTTATTTTAAATGCAATTGTTGAGTGCATGACACACTGTATTGCAATAAATGTGTATGGAAGTGCCTGATATATGGTTTTAGCAATAACGGATGTTGAAACACATGTTTAATGGTGATTGCTACAAATGGATATATATACATTGGGGATTGCATGGTGCCGCTTTTGAGCGAGCAATGATTGGATGTGGTCGCCTTTGAGCGAACATCGGTTATGACGCCACTGCTGTTGAGCATGCGTGAGACTGAAATGCCGCTATTGTAGAGCGAGCAATTACTTAGAACTATGGAACCATAAAAGAGATATATGGGATATTTGTGATCATTGTTTAATGATTTGATGTTATTGTTATAATGTCAGTATGTGGCAAATGAATTCGTTAATCAATGTAATGATTAACTGTCATTTGAGAATTTGATGGTTTCAGTTATTTTGAGAAGAGGGACAGTACAGGGGATCCCGGATGAGGATGATGCCATCCAGGAGTATCTCTTATATTTCATAGCATTTACATATTGTAAATTATGAATTGCATTATTGTGATTATAGGATTTGGGATATTGGTATGCTCACCCCGTGTGGGGGCTGTCTCTGTTGGGACAGGTGGTAGAGGTGTAGCAGCAGCTTCGGAGTTGAGCTCGGGCTGTTGATTAGAGGTACTTCCAGGATCGAGGTACCAGAGCTGGATGGATAGGCGCTCAGATCCAGAGTCGAGATCGAGTTGCGCTTGAGAGGTGCTTCCAGGATCGAAGCACCATTAACGGTATCCAGTAAAGTGGCGATCGATCGCCTCAAGAAATTCGCTGAAGAAAAATATAACTAGCGATCGATCGCCACACATCAGGCGATCGATCGCCGAAGAGTCCGGAAATTAGGAAATTGAGTCTTTTACCATGTTTAAAAGATTGTATCCCATTTTTATCACTCCCATACCCTAAAACTCGAGACTAAGCCTCATTAGCAGCAGTTTTTGATAGTTTTTCATACTCTTAGAATAAATTGAGATTTTAGAATAATTTTTCTTTCAACTTTTATCAAGAACAACGAAGAACGGAACCGGAATCGAAAAGCCGGAAACGTGATCTCTTTTAGTAACTCTTTCTTCTCCTATTAGTTTGATGTTTTTTAGATTAATTTTGATTGTTGTTAATCTAGTTATGAGTAGCTAAATACTTTTGTGATTCTCGGTTGAGGAAAACGATACATTGGATGTTTACAATTCTTGTGAGATAAGTTTTGATTGTTGATTTGCATTGAGTATCAATTGTTTTTCTGATTTGATTGTCATGATTGTTATGCATGATTGTTGGACTGATCACCTAGCTATTGTTCATACAATTTAAAGCTAAATTAGATATCAAATACGGAATTGTTTGATCCCTCTAATTTATGAAGCAACTAAGATTGATTAAATTGCGCTTGTGAGTTTGTTAAATTCTTAGGGTAAACAATTGACTAGATTAAACATAGACGCTTGGATTATGTTGTTTAGCTTCATCGATCTCACTAGTTCATATGCTATCATCGATTTAAATCTTAATCGCTTGTATTTTTATTGATTGTGTGATAAGGGTTAAACTAGAACGCTTGGGCTACTTAACTAAACTTAAGGTGAGATAGGACTTTGATTATTGGATTAAACGTCCATGATGAATATTCATTTGGAAATTGAACCATTTGTGAAGATCGATGATCGAGATAGTAAACGCCAATTGTAAAGTTAACCGAAAACCGAGAATCACACTTTTCTCATAAGTTAATTCATCTAGATAATTTTGCATATTAGTTTAATTTTGCATCGTAGTATTATTACTTTGACTTCAAAATCCCTTTTTATTTTCGTTTGCATAAGTTAACACAAAGATATAACCTTCCTCGTGGACCGATCCCTACTTACGCTACTACATTCATTACTATTATTAACTTGAGAGGGTTAATTTGGGCGTACGCGATAAACGCTACCAAATTTTGGCGCTGTTGCCGGGGATGGCAATTTTATTAATTTGTGTTAACTTTTATTTTCTTCCCGTGCTTTTTACCTGTTTGTTCATGCACGCAGGCGATTTTTCATTTGAGGAGGACGCACATCAATACGATCCCGAGATAGAAAGGACTTTATACCACCTAAGAAGAGAAAATCGAAGACAAGTGAAAGAAGAAGAGGAAAGGACCATCATGGCAGAGAATCAAAGCCTACGACAGCTAGCTAATCCTACTTTGGATCAGCAGCCTCTCTGCATAACCTTTCCTACACTTGCTACTAATATAAATTTTGAATTAAAATCTGGCCTAATACATCTTTTACCTTCTTTTCATGGCCTTGCAGGTGAGGATCCACATAAGCATTTGATGGAATTCCATGTAGTGTGCACTACAATGAAGCCGACTGGAATAACCGAGGAACAAATCAAATTACGTGCTTTTCCGTTCTCTTTGAAGGACGCGGCTAAAGATTGGCTCTTCTATTTACCTTCTGGATCCATCACTACATGGAACGAGCTGAAAAGAACCTTCTTGGAGAAATACTTTCCTGCATCAAGAGCGACGAATATCCGCAAAGATATATACGGCATTAGACAACTCCAAGAGGAATCACTGCATGAATATTGGGAGCGCTTCAAAAAGCTTTGTGCAAGCTGCCCTCAACATCAGATAAGTGAACATTTACTGATTCAATATTTTTATGAGGGTCTTTTGCCAAATGACAGGAATTTGGTGGACGCTGCTAGTGGAGGAGCATTTGTAGATAAGACGCCAACGGAAGCAAGACATTTGATTGCGAACATGGCAGCCAACTCTCAACAGTTTGGAACTGCTCGATCGGACCATAAACTTAGGAAGCATGGCGAGGTAAATGTTTCTAGCCTCGAACAACAATTGATTGATTTAACAGGTATTGTGAAACAACTTGCGATCGTAATGGGACAAAGTGCTAAGGTATGTGGAATTTGTGCACTGCCGAGTCATCCAACTGACGCTTGCCCCAAACTTCAAGAACCTTCATTTGAGGAAGCAAATGCGGCAGGCGGATTTCCGGGACAACCACAACGGAAGTATGATCCCTATTCTAGCACGTACAACCCAGGATGGCGAGATCATCCAAATTTGAGATATGGGAATCAAAATGAGCCACAGATGCAACAACACCCACCACCATATAAGCCACCATTCCAAAGGCCACAACAAGCCATTCCAACCCCAACATTTGGTGAGTATTTAGAAAATATTGTTAAGGAACTTGCTAATGGATCTCTAAAATTTCAACAGGAGACAAGAGCAAGCATCCAAAGCTTGACTACTCAAATGGGTCAGATGGCAACAACAATAAATCGCATTGATTCTCAAAGATCAAACACTCTCCCGTCACAACCAGTAGTGAATCCAAGGGAGAATGCAAGCGCAATTAAACTAAGGAGTGGGAAAGAACTCGAAAAAGAAGATGAAGAGAAAAAGATCAAGTCTACAGGAACAAATTCCATGCAAGAAAAAGAACCAAAAGGTGAGTCTCCTCCACTCCGTGAGTATAAGATTGAACCCCCTTTCCCTCTCGCATATCAGGAAGATAGGAGGAATGAAAGCATCAAGGACCTATACGAAACATTTCGAAGATGTGAGGTGAACATTCCACTGTTGGATGCGATAAAGCAAGTGATGCGCTATGCAAAGTTCTTAAAGGAGTTGTGCACCGCCAAGAGGAAACAAAGGCTTAAAGGATGCCACAAGGTTGAGTTGGGGGAGAACATCTCAGCAGTCATCCGAAGGAAAATCCCTACCAAGTGCAAGGACCCAGGTATGTTCACCATTCCATGCACAATTGGCACAACACGTCTTGAAAAAGCTATGCTAGATCTAGGAGCATCGATAAATGTCATGCCATACTCTCTCTATGCTTCTTTGAATCTAGGACCTTTAAGTGACACAAGGGTAGTTGTTCAGTTAGCAGATAGATCTAATGCATACCCTAGGGGAATTTTAGAAGATGTCTTAGTACAGGTAAATGAGTTGGTATTTCCCGCTGATTTTTATGTGCTTGATATGGCAAAGGGGGACAATAATAGTCCTATATTGTTAGGGAGACCCTTCTTGAAAACATCCAAGACTAAGATAGATGTTCATAGTGGCACACTTACGATGGAGTTTGATGGTGAGGTCGTTAAATTCAAAATACATGATGCCATGAAATATCCTTGTGATGATGATGATACTGTTTACTCTATCGATATTATTGATTACTTGTCCCAAGGGATCTTTGAGACTGCAGGTAAAGACGAGTTGGAGATGGCCCTCACCACCCCTCTAGATCATTTTGAGGACGAGTTGCCACTTGGAGATGAAGTGGAACACAACATCATTGCGTTGGATACCACGCCCGAGATACAAGGTAATATTTCATTTGTGTCATTGCCTATTCCTAACTCTAGACCTCTCCCTTCGGTATCGCAGGCACCCACTATTGCGTTGAAGCCATTACCAAGTCACCTAAAGTATGTGTTCCTTGGAGAAGGAAACAATTTACCGGTGATAATCTCTAGCAAGTTGGGAGATAGCCAAGAGAAGGAGCTCATTCAAGTGCTAGAGGAGCACAAGACCGCGATAGGATGGACCATTGCTGACATCAAAGGAATGAGCCCCTCGACATGCATGCATAGGATTCTACTTGAAGAAGGATCAAAACCTACACGCCAACCGCAAAGGAAACTCAACCCACCGATGATGGAAGTAGTGAAAGAGGAAATCTTAAAGCTTCTTGCAGTTGGAATGATATACCCTATTTCTGATAGCCAGTGGGTCAGCCCTGTCCAAATAGTTCCAAAGAAGACTGGCATTACAGTGGTGAGGAACAAAGACGATGAATTAGTGACCACCCGCATTCAAAATGGGTGGAGACTTTGCATTGACTACCGCAAATTGAACACCGTGACCCGCAAGGACCATTTTCCATTGCCCTTCATTGATCAAATGCTTGAAAGGTTAGCATGTCATTCTTATTACGGTTTTCTTGATGGATATTCCGGTTATTTCCAGATTGCAATTGCTCCGGAAGATCAAGAAAAGACCACGTTCACATGCCCCTTTGGAACCTTCGCTTATAGGCGCATGCCCTTTGGACTTTGCAACGCACCGACCACATTTCAACGGTGTATGGTTAGTATATTTTCTGAGTTCACTGAGCACATATTAGAGGTATTCATGGATGACTGTACTGTTTATGGTGACTCATTCAATGCTTGTCTAACTAACCTTACCCTTGTCCTAAAGCGTTGCATAGAAACAAACCTTGTGCTAAATTCTGAAAAATGCCACTTTATGGTAGAGCAAGGTATTGTTTTGGGTCATGTGGTCTCATCAAAGGGTATAGAGGTAGATAAAGCAAAAATTGATATTATTCAGTCTCTACCTTATCCTATTTGTGTGCGGGATGTGCGTTCCTTTCTTGGCCATGCAGGTTTCTATCGGAGGTATATCAAGGACTTTGCCAAGATAGCATCACCATTATGCAAATTATTACAAAAGGATATGACATTCGAATTTGATGTGGCGTGCAAGACCGCATTTGATACATTAAAGACATCCTTGACATCCACACCCATTATCCAACCTCCTGACTGGAGTAAGCCATTTGAGATCATGTGTGATGCAAGCGACTATGCAGTGGGCGCCGTTTTGGGCCAAAAGATTGGGAAGATTTCTCATGCCATCTACTATGCTTCCATGACCTTGAATGATGCTCAGCGGCACTATTCCACTACTGAAAAGGAGCTATTAGCTGTTGTGTTTTCTTTAGAAAAATTTCGATCTTATTTGCTCGGGGCTAAAGTTGTCATTTATTCTGATCATGCAGCCTTGCGGTACTTGATGACAAAGATGGAAGCAAAGCCAAGACTAATAAGATGGATCTTACTGTTGAGTGAATTTGATGTTGAAATCAAAGATAAGCGAGGGCAGAAAATAAAGTGGCGGACCACCTAAGTCGTTTGTTTAATGTGAATGATACACCGTGTCTAAAAGAAGAATTCCCGGATGAACGGTTATTTGCTGTACACGACATTTTACCATGGTATGCAGGTATTGCTAATTTTTTGGCCACTAACACTTTTCCTAATGGATTGAATAGGAATCAACGCGGGAAAATTCGAAGCGACGCCAAGTATTATGTTTGGGATGAGCCATACTTATGGAAACATTGTGCGGATCAAGTCATCAGGCGTTGCATTCCGGACAATGAGGTATCTTCTATACTCCGTTTTTGTCATTCCCATGAGGTTGGTGGCCACTTTGGAGCCAAAAGAACGGCACACAAAGTATTAGAATGTGGATTCTTTTGGCCAACTTTGTTTCATGATGCATATAATTTCTGCACATCGTGCCATGAGTGTCAAAAGACAGGCAACATATCTCGACAAAATGAGATGCCCCAACAACCCATACTTTATTGTGAAATATTTGATGTATGGGGCATCGACTTCATGGGACCATTTCCACAATCTTTTGGCCACATTTACATTTTACTTGCTGTGGATTATGTGTCGAAATGGGTGGAAGCTTTAGCCACCCGTACTGATGATTCGAAAGTGGTTGCAGGTTTTATAAAGCATAACATTTTCTCTAGGTTTGGGACTCCAAGAGCAATCATAAGTGATCGAGGCGCCCATTTTTGCAACAGGACGGTGGAGAGTCTATTAAAGAAGTACCATGTGACACACAAGGTGTCCACCGCCTACCATCCGCAAACAAATGGACAAGCTGAAGTCTCAAATTGAGAAATCAAATCTCTCTTGGAAAAGATTGTGAATCCCACTAGAAAGGATTGGAGCTTGAGACTAGACGATGCACTATGGGCTTATCGAACGGCATACAAAACGCCAATAGGTATGTCGCTTATAGACTAATCTTTGGTAAACCCTGTCATTTGCCTGTAGAGTTGGAGCATCGAGCATTTTGGGCCATCAAACACCTAAACATGGCTATGGACAAAAGCGGGGAACATAGAAAGCTGCAATTGCAAGAATTAGAAGAGATCCGCAATGATGCGTATGAAAGTGCAAAGCTTTACAAAGAAAAAACGAAGACATTTCATGACAAGATAATCTCGAGGAAGGAATTTGTCGTTGGTCAAAAAGTCCTCCTCTACCTTTCCCGCCTTCGTCTCTTTCCAGGTAAACTACGTTCTCGATGGGTTGGACCTTTTATAGTAACTGCTGTTTTTCCACATGGTGCAGTTGAAGTCCAAAGCCTAGCAAAAGATAAAACATTCAAGGTAAACGGACATAGACTGAAACCATACTATGAAGGTTTCCATGCCGCCAAAGAAGGAGAAGTGGATCTTGAAGATCCACCAAGCATCACGTGATCAATGAACTGGCGTCGGGCCACCGACGTTAAACAGAGGCGCTGCTTGGGAGGCAACCCAAGGGGAGTTAGTTTCCCTTTCCTTTTATTTTTATTGCTTTAGTAGTTAGACTTTTCTCTTTTCTTGTATTTTTGCCTTACATTGGGGACAATGTAAGATTTAAGTATGGGGGAGGGATTAGTAGTGTGTTATTGTTTTTCTTATTTCGAAAATACAAAAAAATTGAAAATTTTGAAAATTTTGAGCTCATAGTTAGTAATGAACACATGCTTAGAATCACTAGCCCATGATGAAACCTGATTGATATCATGCATGCTTTTGAACATAGGTGAATTGTTAACCTTGGAACACTTTGAACTCTAATGCAAAGTGTACTTTAACTTAGTAGTTGAATATTTTGAGCACATTATTGTCATGGCTTGTGAAGTGTGCATAGCTTAGTGAAGATTGTGTGAAGTTTGTGATAGTCTTAAGAAGTCTCTAATACATGGTAGAACTTAACTACATGCTCTTTGAGGCGTATGTCTAGACTACTTGCAAACATGAAAGTGATATAGGCAATCTTTGATGCGTTTGAGCCTTTCAAGCCTAACATGTAAACAAAATCATTCTCTAGTACCTATTTTGAGCCTTAAATGTAAAAGAATGGTAGTATGCTAAGCATACTAAAGACCCCCATTCAACATTTCTTGACTAGCTTATCATCCTACCCTTTAAGCCTAAATGTGATTTTAATCCATACCTTTTAAGGGAGTATGATGTATTTCATTCAAATGCACTTAGGACTTCATTGAATTAATTGTGTGAGCTTCATTTTCAAAAGAATGAAATACATGAAAGAAAAAGGGATGCCTTGAAAAAATAGATAAAAATATGACTCCAAGGGGAGCCAAGGCACAAAAGAAGAAAAGTGTTGAAATAAACCTTGTGAAAAAGAACAAAGTTGAAAAATTCATGCAAGAAGAGAAGCTTTTAGTGTGCATTTCATCATACTCTCTTGTTTGAATATCCTTACCCTTTCTTTCATAAGCCAATACCTAGATCAAGCTACAAGCTAATAAAGACCTACTTGATTTATGTTTGCAAAGTAGCTAAGATAGTGGAGAAGAGTGTGCAAGTGAGCTTATACTTGTGTTAGTGTATGACTTGAACTATTATGGCTTTGCATATTTTGGATCTATAATTTGTACACAACACTTGTTTATGACCACACACATGCGTTCACTACTTCGTTGGGTACGAAATGTTTAGGGATTGAACTTGTTCCACTGTTAACTTTTCACCGCCGTTCATTATTATGCATGTTAAAATTGTTGAGGCATTAAAGTGAGGACAAGTTGCTTTGTTATGAACCTATGAGCCAACCAAAAATATTGTAGTTTTATTTGTTTACTCGAGGTCGAGTAAAGAGTAAGTATGGGGGAGTTTGATGTGACTAGAAATAGACACATCTTAAGTGCTTAATTGTCTACGATTTGGTAGGTTTTGATAGATAATTTGATACGTATGCTACCTAATCGTATATTTGTGTAATTGTAGGTACAATCGAAGAAAACGAGCTAAAAACGATGTGTAAAGACCAAGAAGAGACATGGACATGACAAGGACTAAAAGTTGATCAAGAAAAGGGCAAAAATGTAATTTTGAAGGAGGAGATCGATTGCCACAAAGAGGAGATCGATCGCCTATGGACAGAAACTTAATCAACAAAATTCACGAGCCAGCGATCGATCGCGAAGAAGTGGCGATCGATCGCCAAAGTCTACTGGAGCTCGGCGATCGATCGCGATAAAGTGGCGATCGATCGCCTCAAGAATTTCGCTGAAAAAAAATATAACTAGCGATCGATCGCCACACATCAGGCGATCGATCGCCGAAGAGTTCGGAAATTAGGAAATTGAGTCTTTTACCATGTTTAAAAGATTGTATCCCATTTTTATCACTCTCATACCCTAGAACTCGAGACTAAGCCTCATTAGCAGCAGTTTTTGATAGTTTTTCATACTCTTAGAATAAATTGAGATTTTAGAATAATTGTTCTTTCAACTTTTATCAAGAACAACGAAGAATGGAACCGGAATCGAAAAGCCGGAAACGTGATCTCTTTTAGTACTCTTTCTTCTCCTATTAGTTTGATGTTTTTTAGATTAATTTTGATTGTTGTTAATCTAGTTATGAGTAGCTAAATACTTTTGTGATTCTCGGTTGAGGAAAACGATACATTGGATGTTTACAATTCTTGTGAGATAAGTTTTGATTGTTGATTTGCATTGAGTATCAATTGTTTTTCTGATTTGATTGTCATGATTGTTATGCATGATTGTTGGACTGATCACCTAGCTATTGTTCATACAATTTAAAGCTAAATTAGATATCAAATACGGAATTGTTTGATCCCTCTAATTTATGAAGCAACTAAGATTGATTAAATTCCGCTTGTGAGTTTGTTAAATTCTTAGGGTAAACAATTGACTAGATTAAACATAGACGCTTGGATTATGTTGTTTAGCTTCATCGATCTCACTAGTTCATATGCTATCATCGATTTAAATCTTAATCGCTTGTATTTTGATTGATTGTGTGATAAGGGTTAAACTAGAACGCTTGGGCTACTTAACTAAACTTAAGGTGAGATAGGACTTTGATTATTGGATTAAACGTCCACGATGAATATTCATTTGGAAATTGAACCATTTGTGAAGATCGATGATCGAGATAGTAAACGCCAATTGTAAAGTTAACCGAAAACCGAGAATCGCACTTTTCTCATAAGTTAATTCATCTAGATAATTTTGCATATTAGTTTAATTTTGCATCGTAGTATTATTACTTTGACTTCAAAACCCCTTTTTATTTTCGTTTGCATAAGTTAACACAAAGATATAACCTTCCTCGAGGATCGATCCCTACTCACGCTACTACATTCATTACTGTTATTAACTGGAGAGGGTTAATTTGGGCGTACGCGATAAACGCTACCACATGACATGTTTTATGGAATATGTTGGGAAAGTATAGACATTATACGATTAATGTAAAGGAATTTTATAGATGGCATTCATGCTAGAGTTGCATGTAATTACTTTCCCCTTGTTAACATGATAGTATGCACTAAGTACAGTGATTAATATACTAATATCGGGTTAAGGGCACCGGGGGTCCTTACACTTTTGTTGTTGAATCTTCAAAGAGATTTGAGCGGGCTGAGGCTAGAATGGATTGTATGGAGTTGCACATGAGCAATTTGGATGCCAGGATGATATCTTTAGAACTGCACATCCGTACAGCAACAGCAGAGGGGAAGTTTTCTGAGTAATACTGAGGGAGCAGTGAAATGCCATCACTTTGAGAACTGGAAAGCAAGTTGGGCCGACCACCATTGAACATGGCAGGAGAATGATGAGAAAGATGAAGTAGGAAGGCAGCATTTGACTAGTCTATCAAAGAGCCCATGACACACTCTCCAATGCCAGTTGACACATTTGGCATTCTAAAGTCACATATGCATTATCCTTAGTGCTTTAGGAAGAAGGGTTGGATGCACAGTTCGCTAAATTCTTGGATATCTTCAAGAAAATTCATAACAACATCCCTTTTTCTGAAGTGTTGGAGCAAATACCAAGCTACGCCAAATTCATGAAGGATATCCTTTCAAAGAAGAAGAAAATTTGCTGAATTTGAGAATGTAGCATTGACTGAGGAATGCTACACGATTATTCAGAGGAAACTTCCACCAAAACTGAAGGACCCAGGCAAATTCACGATTCCATGTGCCATAGGAGGGCAGTTTGTGGGGGATGCTTCGTATGACTTGGGAGCGAGTGTCAATCTGATGTTGTTTTCTCTGTACAAGAAGCTTGGACTCATAGAAATAAAACCCACCAACATATCGCTGAAACTGGCAGATCGATCTCTGAAGTATCCATATGGTGTGGTTGAAGACGTACTAGTGAAAGTCGACAAGCTCATTTTTCTTGCGGGGCTTCTTAATTCTTGATATGGAGTAAGACCATGATATTCCTATCATATTGGGGAGACCTTTCTTAGCGATTGGGGAAGCGTGTGAATAAGGGTGAGCAGATATGGGATGAGAAAGCCAAATTTTTTGTGTTAAAAGTGACAACAACCCCACATGCTGAGGAAACCCCAAAAAAAGTTAAGAGTTAACGAGTGCAAAAAGGTGAGAAAGTAGAGTAGTGTTGCAAGATAGATGTAATCCCACATTATAGTAAAGAGCCTAATTGTGTGATGAAAGCAGTCAAGAAAGTTAAGAAAAAGAGAGAGAATCAAGCAAGTTTGGAGGGTCGTTGAACGTCACAAACACTCCAAACATGGAACGACAAATGGATGACCATGCCGCACAGTCTGGCTGAAGACTTTAAACAAAGCGCTTCTTGGGAGGCAATCCAAGTCTTTTATCCCTTTTTAATTATTTCAGGTTTTAATTTTAGTATTTCAATTTTTAGTGGCATGTTTTAATCAGAGCCGCGTGATCATTAGTTATCTCTATTATAGGTCTATATCGATACAAAAGTTCATATCATCATCTTTTCATTGTACCCATGAGCATGAGATCGACGACGATTACTGACGATCATCGTCGCATGTAGGTGTGTTGTCCCTTGTATATACTTTATGATACATTGATGTGACTAGAAATAGACACATCTTTAGTGCTTAATTGTGATATCCCCGAAATGATTATGTGATTGTAATCATTTAATTCAAATTATGATGATTTGGGTGTTAATTCATGGGATTGAATTAATATTATTGGGAAGATTCATTTTAGGGTGCATGTGGTATATGTTGGGTTTTTGGGGTAGTGGCATGTTTATTTAGGGTGTGTGTTATTTGTTTGGTAAAGCATGTTTAAATGGGAATCGAAGTATTTTATTGAGAAAATACTATAAATATCATGTGAGGATATTTTAATACATCGTGCTAAATACCGGGACCAAAACATAACACATCAAACCACCCAACACCCAACCACCCCCCAACCCATGCCAATCAACCTGTACACATGCTGACTTTACACCCCACTTGGCTCAATCATTTCACCACTCTCAGCCATCCCAAATCTCGGCCCTTCTCTCCCATTTCTTCACCAGCACTTGCTAAGCAAAATTCTGAGGAGCTTTCCCTTTTTCATCGCCTGGAAGCCTTTGAAAAATCGGAGCAAAACAGGGTGAGAAACCATGCTCTGTTTTTGTTTTTAAGCTTGTTAAGTTCATGTTTTTAGGTGGCGTGAAAACGGCATGTTAGCTTAGGTTTCTTGAAACCTTTGATTTAAATGCTTACATAGTGTTATTATGAAGCTCTCTGCATTTTTCCTTATGTATATTACATGTTTTATGAGGAAATAAGCATGTAAAGTAGGGTGTTCGAAAATCTGGGTAGATATTTCCCCTGTTTTCTGGAAAAATGTGGATTGGGAGTGATATTGAGGAGGTGATATCATGCATGTTAGATGGGTTTTTTGGTGAACCTTCGATTTGAGTACATGCATGGTAGTGTTTTAAAGCCCAGGACGTTTTTGTTCAAGCATGCTTTATGTTATATGTTGTAGTTTTAATAGCATGCAATGAAGTACTCAAGAAATCTGGGAATGAATATGTTGCCCTGTTTCCAGAAAAGTTGATCGAGTACTTGTGTAAATGGTCGACGTTTATGCATGTGGGCTTATGTTTGGGGTGTAAATTTGATATGAATACACTCAGGGTAGTGTGTTATAACTGCTAGCATGTTGGTCTTGGCATGTTGTATGCCTTACATGTTAGATTGAAGGGTATGAAAATCGGTGTTAGAGAATTCTGGAAAATCTGGGTTGAATATGATCGACCGATCGATCGGTGAAGAACACCGATCGATCGGCAAAAGTCGTAGCTTTTTTGTTTAATTCAAACAGTTCACCGATCGATCGGTGATGAGGTCCGATCGATCGGTAGTGCCTTTTTTTAAAATGTAGAATTTGTTTTAAATTTGATATTGGATTGTAATGAGACATCTAATATTGTGTTGTACACTGGTGTAGAGCCTTCACAGACAGCTACACAGCGCCGGGGATAGAGTCCCACAACACACTACATTTTGGAAAGGTACGTAAGCGACGTACGGGCATCCCAACGGTAACATGTACTTTATGTTTGTCTTTTTGCTTCATAAGGATGGAGTATTAGATTCATTTGATTTTGAATCATATGAAACATGCGAATCTTGTTTAATGGGAAAGATGACTAAAGCCCCTTTCAAGGGACATGTTGAAAGGGCAAATGTGTTATTGGGACTAATACATAGTGATGTATGTGGACCAATAAGTACACAAGCTAGAGGTGGTTTTCAGTACTTCGTTACATTTACTGATGACCTCAGTAGATATGGGTATGTGTACCTAATGAAGCATAAGCATGAAACCTTTGAAAAGTTCAATGATTTCAAGAATGAAGTACAAAACCAACTTGGCAAAAGTATCAAAATCCTTCAATCAGATCGAGGAGGTGAATACTTAAGCCAAGAGTTTCATTACTATCTAAAGGAGTGTGGGATAGTCCCACAACTCACTCCTCCGTATACTCCACAATGGAATGGTGTATCCGAGAGGAGAAATCGAACCTTGTTGGACATGGTTAGATCAATGATGAGTCATGCAGATCTTCAGATATCGTTTTGGGGACACGCTCTAGAAACAACGATTCTCTTACTGAACCGTGTTCCATCTAAATCAGTGGAAAAGACACCATATGAGATATGGACTGGGAAGCGTCCTAGTATGTCTTTTATGAAGATTTGGGGTTGTGAGGCTTTCGTTAGACGTCACGCCACTAACAAACTTGGACCCAAATCTGATAAGTGTTTATTTGTGGGGTATCCTAAGGAAACGAAAGGATACTATTTCTATTATCCCACCGAGAACAAAGTAGTTGCTCGGACTGGTGTATTTCTTGAAAGAGAATTTATTTCTAGAAAAACCACTGGGAGAAAAATAGAACTTAGTGAAGTTCAACCACAAGAAAACACTGAACCTGAGATTGAGATGGAAACAGAGCAGGCACCGCAAGTGTTGTGGAAGAAAACACTGAACCTGAGATTGAGATGGAAACAGAGCAGGCACCGCAAGCTGTTGTGGAAGAAGTACCTGCTCAAGAGACACAAGCCCAACATAGGTCTGTAAGAGAACACCGGGAGCCACAGAGATATGGATTTCTTGTGACTCAACAAGGTGACTTACTACTTATTGATGAGGATGAGCCGTCATCTTATCAACAAACTATAATGGGCACTGATTCTGAGAAATGGCAAGAGGCCATGAAATCTGAGATGGAATCCATGTATGCAAACCAAGTATGGACTTTGGTTGATCCACCTAAAGGGGTACGACCCATAGGGTGCAAATGGATTTTCAAGAAAAAGACCGATATGGATGGTAATGTACAAACCTATAAAGGTCGACTGGTTGCAAAAGGATTCAAACAAATTCATGGTATTGACTATGATGAAACCTTTTCACCAGTGGCCATGGTTAAATCCATAAGGATCTTACTTGCAATAGCTGCATTTCATGATTATGAAATCTGGCAGATGGATGTCAAAACAGCTTTCCTTAATGGAAATCTACTCAAGGATGTGTACATGACACAGCCCGAGGGTTTTGTCGATCCAAAGGATGCTGGAAAGATATGCAAGCTACAACGATCCATTTATGGATTGAAGCAAGCTTCTCGGAGTTGGAATCTTCGTTTTGATGATGCAATCAAAGAGTTTGGTTTTATCAAAAACGTAGATGAACCTTGTGTCTACAAGAAGGTCAGTGGGAGCATAATCATTTTCCTAGTGTTGTATGTAGATGACATACTGCTCATTGGGAATGATATCCCTGCCTTACAATCCGTAAAGATTTGGCTAGGGAACTGCTTTTCGATGAAAGACTTGGGAGAAGCCACCTATGTATTAGGAATCAAGATCTATAGAGATAGATCGAGAAGGCTTCTCGGCCTAAGTCAAAGTACATACATAGATAAAGTGCTTAAAAGGTTTAGCATGCAAGAATCAAAGAAAGGATTCGTGCCTATGACACATGGTATATATCTCTCGAAGGAACAGTGTCCTTCAACACCAGATGAGAGACAACGTATGAGTAAGATTCCATATGCGTCAGCTATTGGATCTATCAGGTATGCCATGATATGTACTCGTCCCGATGTATCGTATGCTTTGAGCATGACGAGCAGATATCAAGTTGATCCAGGTGAAGGTCACTGGATTGCAGTCAAGAACATCCCGAAGTACTTGAGAAGGACTAAGGATACATTCTTGATTTATGGAGGTGAGGAAGAGCTCAATGTAATGGGTTACACTGATACAAGCTTCCAAACCGACAAAGATGATTTTCGATCGCAATAAGGATATGTGTTTTGCCTAAGATATGCAAAGTACCAACAGATGATAATGTATCTGACCCATTGACGAACCCACTGTCACAGCACAGGCATGATCGTCATACTAGATCTCTAGGCATTAGGTTTATGTCTGAGTGGTCTTAGTGCAAGTGGGAGATTTGTTGGGATATGCCCTAAGACAAATCATTGGATGATTGTTTGGACATACAATGTTTATGATTTTATGAATGGCAATTCATTATTATATATTATTCGTTTAACTGTGCATTGTGAATTAATATATACGTTAATGTCCTTAGAATAATATTGTATTATTCTTAAACATTGTTCCTAGTCAAGTATTATCGTGAACAGGATAATGATAATACATAGAGACTAGTATGTGTTGATTGATGAATTGTTCATTGATATGAGATATCAAATCAACACATGGGTACATGTTAGAGAACGATGTACTGGGCAGACCCACCATGAGAATGCTACATGGATAGTTATATGATTGTCATAAGCAATTCTCATAGTGATAATAATGTATGTAATCCTTACGACTTGTGATCATCAGATATCCCAACATAAGGAGTTATGTATCTTGATATTGCCAAACGTTACCCGTAACAGGGTAAACTATAAAGGCGACTATTGGATACACTATGAATTATGTAGAGGGATGTTGACTGATCGAGATAGGATTTGTCCCTCCTATATAACAGGAGATGTGTTTGACCCTTGATCAAGTGAGAACTAAAATGCATAGCCATGCTCGAATGAGTCGATATGAGATATCGAGCTTATTCGTTTATTCTAGTTCTACTTGGGGATCAAGAAATAAAGATTGAATATACGAGTATGACTATTCCATGACTCGTGTTCAATCTAAACACAAAGGCAAAGGGATTAAGTTACATGGTTAATATTATCACAAGTTCTAAAGGTTATGTCGAGTCATTGACATTCTTGTAATTTGGGTAGCCTTGATGTGTTGCTAGACACCGCTCTTTGCTTGTAACGTAAAATGAGATTTTATGTCACTGCCAACATTACAAGATCCTATCGGGTCGCACAAAAGATTAAATCGAGAAGGGAAATTAAATTCATGGGATGAATTAAATAATTAAGAGGAGTCTTAATTAATAATTATAAGGATTGAATTAAAATCATGGGCTTGAGCCCATGAGGCTTTATGAAAGCTTTTTAATTAAATCAGATATAATTAGTAAACAAGGTTAATGAGACTTAACACTTTATATCATCAAAACCTAAAACTCTCAAGCTTTAAACCAAACGGCCGCCGCTTCCTTCCTCCTTCATCTTCACGGCCGATGTGAATAGTGGTGACCGGAACGGCTGCCGTTTAATCGGTTTTGAATCGTAGGGTTGGTTTTGGTTCAAGAATAAGTCTAGCAACTTGTTCTTGAACGTCCCTTGTTCGTTTAATCGTGTGGATACCGTTGAGGCAAGACCTTGGAGGTGTTGCTCGTGATTCGGGATCGTTGGACGTGGTGCTCCGTGGAATCTGCTCAAACACGCTACAAGGGTGAGACTTTTGTTCCTTTATCCGATATGATAACCTATGTATAGCTCCGGTGTCTTGTAATCCATAAATTTTTATATTCCGCTGCGTTGCTATGCATGATGGATTACTTACACTCTCACCATGGATTTGGAGAAGGAAGAAGCGGACATACCCCTCATGGACGAAGTGAAGCACACCATCGATGCGCTGGATGATACACCTGAGCTATTTTAGTCAGGTGACGTTTCTTTCATATCATTGCCTGTTTCTAACGCTAGACCACTCCCATCTGTTTTGCAGGCACCCACCATCGAGCTGAAGCCACTGCCCACCCACCTTAAATACGTATTCCTTGGTGAAGGTAATACATTACCCGTGATCATCTCCAGCAAGTTGGGGGATGATCAAGAGAAGGACTTAATTCATGTGCTCAAGGAGCACAAAACTGCTATAGGCTGGACAATCGCAGACATCAAGGGAATCAGTCCCTCCACGTGCATGCACCGAATTCTACTAGAGGAAGGAGGGAGCCCGACACGTCAGCCCCAAAGGAAGCTAAACCCACCCATGATGGAGGTGGTGAAGGAGGAGATTCTGAAACTTCTATCGGTTGGTGTGATATACCCTATATCAGATAGTCAATGGGTTAGTCTAGTTCAAGTGGTTCCAAAGAAGACCGGTATCACTGTGATAAAAAATAAGGACGATGAACTTGTGCCCACACGCATTCAAAATGGATGGCGAGTGTGCATTGACTACCGGAAGCTTAACGCTGTGACTAGAAAGGACCACTTTCCTCTACCTTTCATTGATCAGATGCTTGAGAGGATAGCATGCCATTCTTATTATTGTTTTCTTGATCGTTACTCAGGCTATTTTCAGATTGCAATCGCTCCGGAGGACCAAGAGAAGACAACTTTCACATGTCCCTTCGGCACATTCGCATACCGTCGCATGCCCTTTGGACTCTGCAATGCCCCAGCCACTTTTCAACGGTGTATGGTCAGTATCTTTTCTGAGTTTATTGAACATATTTTAGAAGTATTCATGGATGACTTTACTGTTTACGGTAACTCATTCAAGGCTTGCATATCTAGCCTTACACTGGTATTGAAAAAGTGCATTGATACTAACCTTGTGTTAAATTCTGAAAAGTGTCATTTTATGGTTGAACAAGGTATAGTGCTGGTTCATGTTGTTTCTGCTAATGGTATAGAGGTAGATAAGGCAAAAATTGATGTTATGCAATCTTTACCCTACCCCACTTGTGTCCGGGATGTACGCTCTTTTCTTGGTCATGCAGATTTTTACAGGAGGTACATCAAAGATTTCGCTAAGATAGCTACACCTTTGTGTAAGCTACTACAAAAGGATGTCCCTTTTGAGATGGATGCCGAAAGCAAGAGAGCTTTTGATACACTGAAAAAGTCATTGACCTCTACCCCCATCATCCAACCACCAGACTGGAGTAAACCCTTCGAGATCATGTGCGATGCAAGTGACTATGCGGTTGGTGCTGTCTTGGGACAAAAAGAGGGCAATGCTTTACATGCCATCTACTACGCATCAAAAACCTTGAATGATGCCCAACGAAATTATTCTACTACTGAGAAAGAGCTCTTAGCAGTTGTTTTTGCTCTTGAAAATTTTCGATCGTATTTACTTGGTTCTAAAGTTATTGTTTATTCTGATCATGCAGCTCTTCGCTATTTGATGACGAAGAAGGAGGCTAAACTAAGGCTAATAAGATGGATTTTGCTCTTGAGTGAATTCGACATACAAATCAAGGATAAGAAGGGCAGCGAGAACAAAGTTGCGAATCACTTGAGCCGTCTACCACATGTAGAGGATGAGCTTTGTTTGAAGGAGGAATTCCCGGATGAGCATCTGTTCTCCATAAACAACAATCTTCCATGGTATGCTCATATTGTGAATTTTTTAGCTTCTAATGTGCTACCCCCTGAATTGTCTAGGTCTCAACGAGCTAAGATCAGGAGTATGCCAAGTATTATGTATGTGATGATCCTTACTTATGGAAGAACTGCGCGGACCAAATCATTCGACGTTGCATACCCGAGATTGAGGTAAATGACATTTTAATGTTTTGCCATTCATATGCTTGTGGAGGACATTTTGGAGCCAAGAGAACCTCTAGGAAGGTACTCGAGTGTGGATTCTTTTGACCCACCCTATTTCGTGACGCATATCTTTTCTGCAAGAACTGTGCACAATGCCAACTGACCGGTAATCTCTCCCAAAGAAAGGAGATGCCTCAAAACCCATTCTCATTTCTGAAATTTTTGACGTTTGGGGCATCGACTTTATGGGACCCTTTCCTATGTCTTATGGTCATATTTATATACTGCTTGCTGTTGATTATGTATCGAAATGGGTGGAAGCTATAGCCACCCGTACTGACGATTCCAAGGTTGTTGCAGATTTTATCAAACATAACCTTTTCTCTAGGTTTGGAATCCCAAGAGCCATCATCAGTGATCGAGGGACACACTTCTGCAACCGGACAGTGGAAAGCCTATTCAAGAAATACCACGTGACTCACAAAGTTTCCACTGCCTATCACCCGCAAACAAATGGCCAAGCCGAGGTCTCTAACCGAGAAATCAAGGCCATATTGGAAAAACGGTCAACCCGACAAGGAAAGATTGGAGCTTGCGACTAGACGATGCACTGTGGGCCTACAGAATCGCATATAAGACTCCAATAGGTATGTCTCCTTATCGACTGATTTTTGGTAAACCATGTCATCTCCCTGTAGAGTTGGAACACAAAGCATACTGGGCAGTGAAGAATTTTAACATGAACCTATGATGAGAGTGGCGTGCATAGGAAGCTGCAATTGCAAGAGCTAGAGGAGATACGAAATGAAGCTTACGAGAGTGCTAGATTTTACAAAGAAAAGACGAAGGATTTTCACGACAAGATGATATCACGGAGAACCTTTGAAGTTGGTCAAAAAGTCCTCCTTTACCATTCCCGCCTTCGCCTGTTCCCAGGTAAGCTTCGTTCTAGGTGGCATGGTCCTTATTTAGTTATTCATGTGTAACCCCATGGTGCAGTGGAAATTCAAAGTTTGGACACCACCAAAACATTCAAGGTGAATGGTCACCGCTTGAAGCACTACTTTGAAGGTGTCCAACATGAAGAAGGAGGGAACGTAGACATCAAGGTGGCTCTAGAGGATCCACCCCACTTTGACTGAGCACGAGGATTGGCGTCGGGCCATCGACATTAAACAGAGGCGCTGCTTGGGAGGCAACCCAAGGGGAGTTAGTTTCCCTTTTACCCTTTTATTTTTATTGCTTTTTTAGTTTAAACTTTTCTTTTCTTGTATTTTTTGCCTTACATTGGGACAATGTAAGAGTTAAGTATGGGGGAGGGATTAGTAGTTAGCTTTGCTTTAATATTTCAAAAAAACAAAAAAAAAAAAATCGAAAAACTTAAAAAATTTTGAGCTCATAGTTAGTAATGAATGAATGCTTAGAATCACTAGCACGTGATGAACCTAATTGATATCATGCATGCTTTTGAACATAGGTGAATTGTTAACTTTGGAACACTTTGAACTCTAATGCAAAGTTTACTTTAACATAGTAAGTGAATATCTTGAGCACGATTTTGTCATTACTTGTGAAGTGTGCATAACTTAGTGAAGATTGTGCGAATTTTGTGATAGTCTTAAGAAGTCTCTAATACATGCTAGAACTTAACTACATGCTCTTTGAGGCGTATGTCTAGACTACTTGCAAACATGAAAGTGATATAGGCAATCTTTGATGCGTTTGAGCCTTTCAAGCCTACCATATGAACAAAATCTATCTCTAGTACCCTTTTTGAGCCTTAATGCAAAAGAATGGGAGTATGCTAAGCATACTCAAGACCTCCATTCAACATTCCTTGACTAGCTTATCATCCTTCCCTAATGAGCCTAAATATGAATTTTAATCCATACCTTTTAAGGGAGTATGATGTATTTCATTCAAATGCACTTGGTAATCATTGAAGTATATTTGTGAACTTTATTGTCAAAAGAATGAAATACATGAAAGAAATGGGATGCCTTGAGAAATTTGAAAAAAAAAATATGACTCCAAGGGGAGCCAAGGCACAAAAGAAGAAAAAAATGTTGAAATAAACCTTGAAAAAAATTGAACAAGGTTTGAGAAAAATTCATGCAAGAAGGGAAGTCTTAGTGTGCATTTCATCATACTCTCTTGTTTGATACATCTTTATCCTTTCTTCATAAGCCAATACCTAGGCCAAGCTACAAGCTAATAAAGACCTACTTGATTTATGTTTGCAAAGTGGCTAAGATAGTGGAGAAGAGTGTGCAATGAGCTTATACTTGTGTTAGTGTATAACTTGAACTATTATGGCTTTGCATATTTTGGATCTATAATTTGTACACAACACTCGTCTATGACCACACACACACATTCACTACTTTGTTGAGTATGAAATGTTTAGGGATTGAACTTGTTCCACTGTTAACTTTTCAACGCCTTTCATTACTGTGCATGTTAAAATTGTTGAGGCATTAAAGTGAGGACAAGTTGCTTTGTTATGATACTATGAGCCAACCAAAAATATTGTAGTTTACTCGAGGTCGAGTAAAGAGTAAGTATGGGGGAGTTTGATGTGACTAGAAATAGACACATCTTTAGTGCTTAATTGTATACGATTTGGTAGGTTTTGATGGATAATTTGATACGTATGCTACCTAATCGCATATTTGTGTAATTGTAGGTACAATCGAAGAAAACGAGCTAAAAATGATGTGTAAAGACCAAGAAAAGATATGGACATGACAAGGACTCAAAGTTGATCAAGAAAAGGGCAAAAACGTAATTTTGGAGGTGGCGATCGATCGCCTGGGAGAGGAAATCGATCGCCTATGGACAGAAACTTTTGCAACAAAATTTACGAGCCAGTGATCGATCGCGTGTATCAGGCGATCGATCGCCAAAGTCCACTGTAGCCAAGCGATCGATCGCCGAAGAGTCCGGAAATAAGGAAATTGAGTCTTTTACCATGTTTAAAAGATTGTAACCTAAATCTTAGCCTCCAAAAACCTCAGAACTCGATTTTTACACCTCATATCAGACAGATTTCGATAGTTTAGACTAAGTTAGGTTTTTAGAATAATTTTTCTTTCAAGTTTTCTTCAAGAACAACAAAGAACGGAGCCGGAACTGACAAGCCGGAATCGCAATTCGTCTTAGTAATCTTTTTTCCTTTATTTAATTCAATGTTTTCGGTACAATTTATTATGTTTTTAGATTTGAATATGATAGGCTAAAACCCTTCGATTCTTGGTTGAAGGGATACCTACTTTTGGATTTGAATCTTTTATGAGAATTCGGTTTGATTGTTGAATTAGATTTCGATTTCAATGTGTTTCTCAGATTTCGAATTCCATGATTGTTGTGTTTGTGTATTAGATTGATCATCTAATATTCAATTGCATAATCGATAGTTTGTTAAGAAACAACTAAGATTAATAATTAACCGGTTGTAGGTGTTATTGAATTCTTAGGAGAAACGATTGAGTAATCGATTTTAACGGCTGTAGTTTTCATTGATTAGATTTATCGAACTCATTAGTTTTGAAAACTATCATTGATTTAATCATTAACGGCTGTAGTGGTGATTAGAGATTTGGTAAGGGTTGAATTGAATGCTGTTTTCTCTTTGACTACGAATAAGATGAGTAGGAATTGAATTTCCAATCGATAGATAATTGAAAGAATTCGAATGTTTTGATTTGATGACCAAAAGATAATTTTCCAAAAGTACGGTTACCTGAAAACCAAGAATCGCTTTAATCTCATAAGTCTTAATTCGTTTAGTTAATTTTGCGTATTAGTTTAATTCTTAGAATTTGTTAAGTAGTAATAATCCAATCCAAAACCCCATTTTTACTTTTTGTTTTTAAGTGGCACGAAATAAATACTACCTTCCCTGTGGGATCGATCCCTACTCTCGCTACTACATACTTTTGCTATTAACTTGAGAAGGGTTAATTTGGGCGTACGCGATAAGCGCTACCATACATCGAGGACAATGCACGCTTTAAGTTTGTGGGGGTGTTTAACTTTGTGAAAATGTTTTGTTTCCTGAATTCCTATTGCGTTTAGTTTTTTAGTTTTTGTCGTTAATTTTTTTTTCTTTTTGTGTCATAAGTTGTGATTTGAAGTAATTGTGATGGTCAATGATGAAGAGTCGATCTTAACTTGGGAAATTTTAAATTGATCACTATCATATTTATGTTAAAAATTTTGTCTAAGTGATTACTTATTATATTTATGACACTTTGTTTTTGAGTTACCACATATTCAACCACTTGGAACCATGGTCATTTGATTAATTTGATATTTTGAGAAAAATTTAAGCGAACCTTGTGAACTTGAACGAATTAGTGAGTTCTAAAATCCATCTGATTATTTCTTGAAACTCAAAATTAATTTAAACGAACACAAATATGATAAAAGCGATTCGT
Source organism: Haberlea rhodopensis (assembly GCA_907163345.1). Classification (NCBI taxonomy): domain Eukaryota; kingdom Viridiplantae; phylum Streptophyta; class Magnoliopsida; order Lamiales; family Gesneriaceae; genus Haberlea; species Haberlea rhodopensis. The sequence continues at coordinate 68,507 of CAJQUN010001064.1, read as the reverse complement.
GATAGTATTTTGGATCTTTATTCATTGATATAAAATGATACAGTAGTCCTATTGAGCTTGAATATAAAATATGAGACTGGAATTATACGACAATTTGTTTTAGAATCTCATTCAACTTCTTTGATATTACCTTGGTTTATTCCCTTGTTGCATGTTCAAGAAAGTGGGTTTGTGGCAAAGATAATGGTTTAGTTATCATTTCAAGATGAAGTTAATATTCCAACTTTTTTTCTATTTGAGCCTTGTTATACCTTAAGTTGGCTTGGACTTTCAATGTTACATTGATACTTATATTTGTCATTGACTTTGTAATTGTACTGGTATATCAAACCAAAAAAAAGGGGAAAGTTCAGGTCGGTACCCAATGGTAAAACTTTATTTATCCTAGTCCAGGAAGAAAACTTGCAATCATTTAAGTCAACTTTTGGTTAAAATGACAAAAGTGTCCTTAATAAGAAAAGGCGTCAATCTAAAAAAATTTCAATCTGTTACAGCACTTCGTTAAATCTCTTTCTTGCACCATTGATATTCAAATCTCCTCGTAATCTCTCTTGCCAGTTACGATTTCTTACAGTTGGTTTTTCTCTTCATCTTTTCGATATTCTGTTTCATCACTTCGTTCCAGATTTTTTTTCAATTCCAGTATGTGTGTGTGTTATGTGTGTAAGAGTATATATATACTATTTGTTGCATTTTGAGGTTTTTTAGTTATTATGCATTGGTGTCCATGCTTCTTTGCTCATTTTCAGAATTTACAGTCTGAAATTTGCAACGAAGAAGATGACCCAGATAAAAAATAACTGGTGCACGAAAATTATAAAAAATAACTGGTGCACGAAAATTATAAAAAATAACTAGTGCACGAAAATTATTAACAGTAACTGGTGCACGAAAGATTGAAAATCAGTAACTAATGCACGAAAAATCAGTAATTGATGCACGAAAATTAAAATCAGCTACTGATGCACGAAATTGAAAATCAGTAATAAATGCATGAAAATTAAAATCAGTCACTGATGCACGAAACATAGAAAAAGTATGTGATGCACGAATCATAATCGCAAGTGGGTGATGCACGAACCATACAATTAAGTGGGTGATGCACGAACCATTTAATTTCGTGCACCAGTTATTATATTTCGTGCACCAGTTATTATATTTCGTGCACCAGTTTGTTTTTTGTAAATTTTGTGCATCAGTTAATTAACACAAAGTTCGTGCACCAATGTTTTTATTTTCGTGCATCAGTGTTATATTTTCGTGCACCAATGTTATATTTTCGTGCACCAGTTACTTTTTATAATTTTCGTGCACCAGTTACTTTTTATCATTTTCGTGCACCAGTTATGTTTATGATTTTCGTGCACCAATGTTATATTTTCGTGCACCAGTTACTTTTTTTATCATTTTCGTGCACCAGTTACTTTTTATAATTTTCGTGCTCCTAGGTTATATTTTCGTGCACCAGTTACATTTTATGATTTTCGTGCACCAATTACTTTTTATGATTTTCGTGCACCAATGTTATATTTTCGTGCACCAGTTACTTTTTATAATTTTCGTGCACCAATTATTTTTTCTCTGGGTCATCTTCTTCGTTGCAATATCTTGATGCCAGACTGTAAAATTTGAAAATGAACAAATAAGCTCGGACACCAATGCATACCTTACTTCTTCATACATATTCATCAATCAAAGCCATGTGAGTTTTTTTTTTTTTTAAAAGCATACCAACGAACTTTTGCTATATGAAATTTAGCATCAGTATTCAAATTTATAATAACATACACACACAGTATATACACACACACACGATGGAACGCGCATACCAGATTCGGAAATTATATGTGCAGAGTAGCCCGATGTCTTCTTCGATTCAAAAGGTTTTCAAATGCTATGAACAATTTAGATGCTTCAATTCAAACATATTTCATGTGCATAACATTTTAGCAAATAATTTTTAGGTAGGGGCGACGAGATGAAGCGACAAGATGATGAAGAAAATAATGATCTGAGAATCGCCGGAAAATGGAGATTTACGTGTAGAGGGGGAAAATTAATGACGTAAAGAGTTAATGTGAAATTAGGTTTAGAGTTTTTTATAGCTTAAGGGTATTTTGGGAACTAAAAAATACATTTGCAAACCAACTCTTTAAAAAGTCAACTTATGTGAATTTAATTCTCTCCTACATGTATTTTTTTGTAAACAATATTTTTTACCAAACTTATTTGAATTAACTTTCTGAAAACATCACCAATATACAATTTCCCCAAAAAAGAAAACCAAACCCACTCAGCTAATCTTAAAAACCCAAATCCATCCGTCTAATTGGACCTTCAAAATCTTTACTGCACATGGGCTGCCAAATCTTATTTTACAAGCCAACAATACTATTGAAAATATTTAATGGTATAATTGCTAACTATGGTATAGTTACAGATATTCAAACTTACGATCGATGTTATAGTTTGTCACATATTTGATATTTGATTCCCATGAAATACCAAAATAGTTATTTGAAGGAAATGTGAGTTGTGCGAACAACAATTACTTTTAAGGTCTCGTATTTAATCTACGTGAGACATTGATCGAAACATGTATGTGATGAGGTAAAATGCGATTACTATAACGAGTCTCTAATTTTCTTAAGGGGTGAGCTAAATCAATTGTTATGCGCCAAACGCAACTTGAACTAGAGTCTGCCGAAAGTGGATATTAGTTTTATCCATTTCGACAAGGTCGAAGAACTCGTAACGAGTCTCTTAATTGGTGTGAAGGTTTAAATGCGATAAAAATGGTATTTGATGCCCAGAAACAATTTCCTTGTAAAGCTACAGCTGGAATCCAATTGTGAACTTCCTTATATGTGGTTTGAAGACGAAATATTGATTAGCTGCATTGAAATGTCGGAGCATTAGGTAGCAAATAGTTATTTACATACCTAAAACATGACGTACTGTGCTTTGATTGATTTAGAAATTGTTTTAAATTGATTTTGATAGATAATTTATTTGATAAATATCAAAGAGTTGCGAATCTTTGTAAATATTTTAATCAGTTTGTTATAAAATAAGGTGGCCTAGACTTCAAAGCACAAAGAGATGTATGTTCATATCAAAAGGATCTATCTAGCAGACAATTGCCATGAAAATACTTTAATGGACTATGTTTGAACCAGGTATTGGTCAACTCAAGATGATTTGTCTAAAATAGTTGGTATTTTTTTATATATCTTTAGTGCATACAAGTATTTTCCCATTTGCCTAGTGCATAACGTTAGCAATATGTAAAACAAATAGCTCACACGCATATCAGGTTACATATTTCATTCTTTCAGTCAAATACAGGGCCTACAAAGAGAAGAAAATGATTCACTGAGTTTATCAAGCTACATAATTGAGCAGATAGCACAAAAACTAATGGCCAGATGGCATTGAAGCTCGATTGAATGTCAAGTTTCGGCATCAAGAATGATCAAACAGGATAACAAATGGAACTTTCAACATTTTTCCCTCTACCTATTCACTGTTAATTTAGTGTTCATTTTGCAAATGAAGAACTAGCAAACACAGATGAAAAGAGGAAAAAAAAAAAAAAACTTAAAAAGTATGTAATCATCTTTATACAGAAAGGTGTGAATTCATTAGGAGAACTGATAAGCAAATGCCTCTTTCTCATTCACCAGGTCAAGGTCCATTAAACCATCCCACCATACACAGTATACTTTATACCAGACAAAAACAACACTACCTCTAGAATGCTTGACAAACCAAGCACGGTGAAGCGATGAAAGTCATATAGTAGTTTTGCTACGCGATTATAGGTATTAGAAGCACAAGATGCACTTGGACAAATAGGTATACTAGAGCCTAGGAGCGCACTTTATTGAAGTGAAGTGCTGGGAGGAAGAATGATATGATAAGACCTATCTGGAGATAATTTAATCATATATAATCCAATATGATAGTTAACAAACTTATGCACTACAATAAAATAAATAGCCATTAGTCTATAAAATGCAATTAATTCCTATTGCTTGCATCTTATTTTGAATCCACCATGCGTGGGTTCAATTCCCGTCGTGCGCCCCATTCGCTCCGCTCGAAACAACCCAATTAGTTCTCCCCAACAGTCCAACGAGAAAATCTTTGTAATATCCTACATTGAAAGTGAACTGAAAAACCATCTTGACCTTTGAAACCCACAAGGATGGGGCATCATCGTTAAGGTGCAAATCTTGTTAAATTTTAATAACTACATTCACCGTCCATGTTCGTTATCACAATTGACAATAATAGAGAAAAAGGGCATTATTATCAAAATTCCGAATAACAACAAATCATAAAATTTGTTAGTAGATCATCTAGAAGAGAAAATACAGTCTTTAGCCTAGAGGATCGACATATGAATATTGTGAGGAGATCAACTCCATCCCCATCTAAGCTCTAACTCCACCACATTCCACCAATCAATTATTAAACCTCTGAATTGCAACCTACCACCACAATCACATAATTCCTATTCAATTTCTATCTTACAATCACACTGTTGCAACAAAAAAAACTAATACAACAGATCGAAACTAAACAACATCTGATCAAACTCCATGCCATCTCATAACATGAAAAATCACTCTTATCAGAAAATTACAAGTAGCGAGAAAAGCATGTAAATCAAGAAACAAGCATACGTAATGAGGCCTCTGTGTTCATCCCCGCAATTAGCCAGGACTACCACCAATTGGGTACAAACTCGTGTAGCCCAGATCACGAACAGCCCAGTAATCACCATGATCAACATTCCACCCTGCGGCAGAAAAAGAGTGACAGCAGACAAAATCACAATAGGCAGCATACAGTATCCAATCACACTGAGACATGTGTACATATCAAGATTGCCATTTTTCCCCTCAAGCATATTGAAAACTACGTATAGAAACATCGACGCCATTGTCACCCATCCAAGGATGATCCCGAAATGAAGTTTCCCAGCGAGTAGCTGGAAGAGTCCGAACGCCATTAGAAAGAGGAAAGGGCCCGATAGATCTGCATCTTCGTGGAGATTGTGGTTGATTTTGAAAGGATTGATAATGGAGAGGGTCTTCTGGTAAATCTGCCTGGTGTTAATACCTAGTTCTTCGAGGAGCGGCGGCTCGTCCTCGAAGGAGGTTCCGTATGATCCTATACTGGAAGGAAACTGGGGAGCGGCGGAGAAAGAGGTGGACGCGGCGGCGGAATTGACGTCGAAGGAAATGAAGGGGAGGTTGGGATTCGAGGATCGCGGCGGTTGGAAAGGGGTGGTAGGGACGCGGCGTTTCTGGACGACTGCAGCGGCGGTGGTGCCGCCAGGGTTCCCGCCGGAGGGGAAAACCACAGGTGGCACGTTGAATTGCTTCTCCATCGGTGTTGAGATTGGTTGGGGATTTTTTCAAGAAATTCTTACGTGAATGCTTAGGGAGGAAGGTGTTGGAAACTTATTTTGTCTAGCAGGAAGTTGCAATTATTATGTACATAAATATTTATTTGTTGTATTTATTTTACTTTGTTTGAAAGATAATAAAAATAATTATTCAAAAACTATTTAACAAAAAAATTATTAAAATTATTACTCATATTATTTATATTATTTTTTAGAAATAGAATATAAGTAAAAAATTATTCCTACTCTATAATAAGATATTGCTTTTTGATTAAACTTATTGAATGATCTTGCATCGAGGTATCATATAGATATTAGCATTCTAGTTACAACTCGACAAAATATTAGGAAAACTGAGACGTCTGATTTAATCGGTTGATTAGTCTAGCATCCCACTTTAGGATAGACTCTAGATCGAGTCTGGCAATGGCCAAAATACTTTGTTAAAAATCTACCTAACCCAATCCAAAAAAAAATATTGGGAAAATAATTTAGCATACTTGTAAAAATGCAAGAAATAAAGTGTGTATGTAAAATTAATAGTCTCTTAAGATCCAATATTTTTAAAATCGAGCTTAAAACCCTTCGCTTATGGGGCAAAGGTGCCCGATTTTTAAAAGCATAAAGTTTTATACGATCATAATTTTATACATGTGGTTTATACTTTCACATAGATGCCACTAAAGTAAACGAAAAGTAAAACTTAATAAATTTTCGAGCTCTTTAACGATTTATAAACAATGCATAAAATTAAAAACAGATTTTAAGCAGATTTTAAGTTGGTTCTTCACATATACTAAAAAATCCTTTATAAATGCGATTTATGTTGTGAATGAATTATCCTTTTATGTTTAATTTTTCGAAAATTGATATAAGATGGGTGAAAAATTCATATGCCTAAAGACTAAGGAGTGATAAGTAATATGGTTATTGGCAACAAACTTCATGTAGTTTTTCTAATAGAAATATTACATCCATTGGTTTGAAAATAAATAATTTACCCCCTTCTGGTTTTACAAAATACATTTTACCCCATTGGCGTTTGAAAATAAGTAGTTTACTCTTACGGTTTGTGAAAATAGACAGTTTACCCCACAGAGTTCGTGAATATGTGTACAATACTCCCTCCTTGTATGCTATTTTGCAAACCATGAAGGGTAAAATGTCTATTTTAGAAACCACAGGAAGGCAAATTATCTATTTACAAAAACAGAAGGGTAAACTGTTATTAGAGATACCACAATGGAGTAAAATGTTTATTGACAAACAACATGATGTAAAGTGTCTATTATCAATACCAAAAGGGATAAATTGTCACTAGCTCTAATTGAAATGGTAAAAAATATGAGTAATTATTGGAGGTAAACGAAAGCCTAGAGAAGAGTACATGGAAGGCGCCGAGAGTTCATCGGAGCTCCAGAGGCCATGGCGACGACAACCGACAGCAATTGGTGAATGTGTAGTGTCTATGTAACTAATGCTTAAATTATAACAGCATATACTCAGAGTACAATGTTGGGATTTGACCCTCTAAATTCACCCCCCAGGATCAACATCTTTTATGGCAAAGCAAGCAAAAAGGAGAAATAATAACGACACAATGATTTAACGTTGAAAACTCTCAAATCATGAGAAAAACCATCAGGACCAACCACATAATTTTTCTTCTCACCCTAACTGCACCCATAAAGCTTTCCCACTAGCCACTTTATAACTCACACATCTCTCATTACAAGAAAGACATTAATGAAATCTTTTATGATGTGGAAGCTCAGTCACAGTGATAAGTGTGACATTAATAAAATCTTTTACACTTTTATGGGTGTTTTTGTAGTGATTCCTAGAAAATGTTACGCTTTTTGGTATATATTTATATGTTTCAGGAATCTAAGTCCAAATGCATAAAAGTGGAGGAAATATGCTTAAAATGATGAAAAAGGACCAAACCAAAAATACACGGAAAAGGAGGGACGAAAGTGCAAAATGTTGAAAATCATTGCACCGATCGATCGGTGATATCAGGCGATCGATCGCCACCAAACAGTGCACATTTGCGATCGATTGGTAACACTCAGTGATCGATCGCCGCGTCGGAAATTCTGAAAAATAAAAACAGCATAGTTTGGCGATCGATCGGCACATCGCAGTGATCGATCGCCAAACCCGAAAAAATCAAGATTTCTTCCCTTATCAATCTATTTTGTGTCAATTGAAGACTCCTCCAACACAATATATAGAAGATTTCAGACGAATTTGAGGGACTCTTAGCTCATAATTTACCCTACAAACTCATCCATCATCACTCTTCTTCATCCCCCAACCAACCATATTATCAAACCATTGAAGAGAAGACGCATGGGAAGAGACGGGATGACGGAGCAATGCAAAGAATCAAAGCCTCTTGTTATTTCCATATTTCTAAACTTCGTTTGTTTCTATTTGATTTCTTTATGCTTTTGATGTTGAAAAACATGATTTTGCATTTGATTTTGAATATGCTTCTAGGCTAAGTTTTGTTGCCAAGACTTAGGGGATCCCATGTTTTGAACCCACGCTTTTAATTAAGTTTTGATTGATTCTTACAAATTCTTTGAGTTTAATTTGTTGTGTTCATGCTTTCAATGGAATAATATCCTTGATTGATTATTGCAATTGAATTGACATAGAAGATTGTAATACGATATAGTAAATTAAACCGTGGATTTCAGACTGATATCGAGAGATGGAGTCAAATATACGTGTGATAGCTATAGATATCTAGTAATCGAAAGCTAGAAGTTTTCGTAGATCAACTTACAATATTGAGTGTTAAATAAGTGCATGATCATTGCCTTGTTGCATCTTAGTATTAGACTTGTTGTAACCGGACCAAGGTATAACAAGTGCGTTAAGAAAACTCGTCACCTGAGAATGTTTGAATATTCTTAACTATAGGCGAATTGTGGGGGATTGCATGGGTGAATCGAAAGTCTTGATAATTGTCTCTATTGATTCTAATCTTATTCATCACTGTTTGTTGGGTTGATTATTGAGTTAATTAGTCAATTTAGTTAATTAATCATAACTAGTTAGCGTAGGCTAAATATAGTTGAACTAGTGGAGTTTGGTAATTATTTCCTAGTCCTCGTGGGACCGACAATCCGTACTTTTCATATCATTATACTAAAACTTGACATCGTGCACTTGCGGTATGCAATCGCTACACTGAAAAATACAGTTTAAAATAATAGCGACCGAGTTTTTGGCGCCGTTGCCGGGGAGTAGCTTTAATAATATAAAACGAGATTAGTTGACTGTAGTTCAGTCATTCATTTTTCTCATTTTTAGATTGTTTTTCCATTCTCTATACTCTTTTACTGTTTGTTTCTCGTGGATCTTTGCAGGTCGTTATCTCTTGGTGCATGCTAAGTAGTAGCAAGCCTACACTTGAGCCTTTTGAGACCCCGAGATCGAACGCACTTGTCAAAGGAGGCTAAAGCAAGCAAGAGCACACATGGCTAATACCGAGGAGATTCCGGTACCACCAGTTGCAAGATCTTTCATGGACTACGCCCACCCTGCATTCCATGGATCATTGTCGAGTATCACGAGACCCACCATACAGGCTAACAATTTTTAGATCAAGCCTGCTATCATACAGATGTCCAACACTCGGTCCAATTTGGGGGAGCAGCTACTGAAGATCCAGATGCCCACATCTCCAACTTCTTGGAGATTTGTGATACATTCAAGCATAATGGCGTTACTGACGACGCCGTCAGGTTACGTTTGTTTCCCTTTTCTTTACGAGATAAAGCTAAATCTTGGTTACAATCGTTGCCTGCAGGTTCTATTACTTCTTGGGATGGATGACGCAGTTGTTCTTATCAAAATTCTTTCCACCATCCAAGACGGCCAAGATGTGCAATGACATCACTACTTTTGCCCAATATGATCCAGAGACACTGTATGAGGCTTGGGAGCGCTTCAAAGATCTACTGCGGAGATGCCCACATCATGGCCTCCCTATCTGGCTACAGGTACAAACGTTTTATAACGGTTTATTTTCTGATAATCGTTCTATGATTGATGCAGCGGTAGGAGGAACTGTGATGAGGAAGACGCCCAAGAAAGCTTATACGCTGTTGGAGGAGATGGCTGATAATAGCTGCCAATGGCATACCGACAGGAACGTGCCAAAGAAGAAAGCCGGAGTGCATCAAGTGAGTGAAGTCACTGCCCTAGCTGCCCAGTTGGAAGCACTGAACAAGAAGATCGATAGTTTGAGCTTGCATGCAATGCAAGTTCAAACTGTTACACGCGAGCTTTGCCAAGGAGGACATCCGAGCACTGAATGCCAAGTAGGTAACCATTTCGCTACAACTAATGACGCTGTTAATTTTGTAGGGAACCGACCGCCACAGACCTGCCCATACCCAAATAAATACAATACTGGGCCGAGGAACTATCCCCAACCACCACCGGGGTATGCACCAAAGCCAAGCATGGAGGATATTTTAACCAAGTTCATATCGTCAGCTGGAACAAGGATGAACAATCACGAGGCATCGATAAAGAACTTGGAAGTACAAGTGGGACGGCTAGGAAAGATCGTAGCCGGACGAGTACAAGGAGCACTTCCTAGTGACACTGAGACAAATCCTATGGAGCAAGTCCATGCCATCATGTTGAGGAGTGGAAAGGAGGTCACTAAGAAGAAGGATGTACAAGTTGAGTTAAAAGGCGAGGCAAACATTGAACAAGAAGAGGAACAAACACGCGACAAATGTAAGTCTACTAAGACCCATACATCCATCACACCTGCTAAGGTAGATATCCCACCCCCATTCCCCGCTGCATATAAGAGAGCTGCATATAAGAGAGCAAAGTTAGATGCTAAATTTGCTAAGTTTTTAGATTTGATAAAAAATCTCCATTTTGAGATGCCTTTCATTGATGCTATTCGGCACATGCCGAATTATGCTAAGTTTTTAAAGGAGATTCTGTCAAAAAAACGGAAACTGAGAGAGCATGAGATGATAACTTAACCGAGGAGTGTTCTGCTGTCATTTAAAATGATTCACCTCCAAAGTTAAAGGATCCAGGGAGTTTCATTATACCTTGCAAAATCAATTCTAAATCTTTTAATAAATCTTTATGTGATTTGGGGTCAAGTGTCAATTTAATGCCTTTGTCTGTGTACAGGAAGTCGGACTTAGGAGAGCTCAAAGCGATCAATGTTTCACTGTAGATGGCAGACAAGTCTGTCAAGTACCCTCATGGGATAGTGGATGATGCACCGGTCAAGGTTGATAAATTCATCATTCCGATGGATTTTATCGTGTTGGACATAACTGAAGATGCAGACATGCCTCTGATTCTAGGAACACCGTTCCTAGCTACTGGAAGGGCATTGATTGATGTCCAAGAAGGGAAGTTGATCTTCCGAGTAGGGGGGATTAAGTTACTTTTGACATGTTCAAAGCTTTGAACACTACACGCACTAAGCACCGATGTTTTAGTATTAATATAATTGATACACTGTCTGTTGATGCGATGCAGGTTAAGAGCGAGAAGAAGGTGGAGTTCACATCGAAGGCCCATCAAAGAAGAGGCAAATTCCGTGAAGGTGACTTAGTTCAAATGAATAGGAAAAAGATGCGACTATTTCCATGGAAGTCTGATGCACCATGGGCTGGACCGTTCAAAGTTGTTGATGTTCTACCATTCGATACCTTCAAACTGAGAGATGACCACGGGGCACTATTCACTGTGAAAGAAAAGTGGTTACGACACTACCACAAGGATGATGGGAAATCATCCCCCACTACCCGTGGCGGCACCTGGGCTTACATGGTAAAAAGTCCAGCTTGGGACTATACATCAAGAACTATTTCTTACCCCTTAGCTTTGTTTTTGGTTTGCTTTTGCTTTTGTTTTTTTATTTTGGCGAGACTCCACGTGTGCTATGATCTGTTCAACACTATACCCCATGAGCTGATGAGGAATTGGACAACGATCACTGACGTTCATTGTCAAAGGTAAATGCTTTGTCTCATTTTCATGACTAGTGCATTGAGGACAATGCATTAATTAAGTTTGGGGGAGTGCATTACTGTGTCATGCTTCTTCTGTGGAATTGGATCGTTTCTTGAGCACCAACAAAAAAAAAAATCTTGAAAATGAGTTCAATCAGTAAGATAAGAATGAATCCTAGTAGTGGTCTCTATTCCATAATGATATTAATCTCACTATGCATGTCAACTTGAGTTTTGATGATTATAAGACTTGTTTGTGAATATCATGTTTTGAGTAACATGTCTAATATGATGGATATTTTGAGCACATTTGAGTCATAATCTTGTGAATTGCATTATTAGTAGTAAAAATCTTTGTAAACTTGATGAATTATTTTGAGCATCTTAGAGTACCTTAGAAACTATTTGATGATGACACTTTGAGGCGAAATTTTATAGATATGAACTTGACTTGGAAATGATTTAGGCGATGTTTGGACTGTTTGAGCCTTTCAAGCTTACCATGATATATCAATCTCTAGTATCCCATTTTGAGCCTAATTGAAAAAGAATGGAACATGTTTTACATATTATTAGCCCCCATTCAACAAATTTCTTTGGCAACTCATTGTACCACCATTATGAGCCTAAAATGAAAAAAAATTATCCTCACCCTAAGGGAGTATAATGATTCTCATTAGATGCACATGAATTGCTATATTTTGATGAGCTATTGTTGAAAAATTGATGAATGAGAAAAGAAAGAGCCTTGAAAAAAAAAGTATCTAATTAAGATCCAAAGTGGCTAAGGCTAAAAGAAAAAGAAGAGAAGCTCAATTTTGTTCTAAAAATATGAACATTACATACTTATACTCTCTTCTTTGTGCTATCCTATCTTTTCTGGGAAGCCAAACACATAGGCCTAAAATTACAAGCTTAAAAAGACTTATTGATCCAAGTCTAGGGAGTGACTACATTAGTGGAGAAGTTGTTTGAAAATAGGTCTACAGAATGCTCAACGATAATCTTACTTTTCATTGACTAGCATGATTTGGTCTATGAAAATTGCTTGGAGCTTGAAAGTGACAATAGCACACATGCACATTTTGATTTAGAGACATGTTGCATGATCTAAGAGACAACACGACTTGTTAAAAAAAATTGATTAACTTTTGGTTGCCTGCAAGTGAGATGTCTGAGCTACATGATTGACTATGAATTGGTTTATTTAAATCTTCAATATTTAACTTTACTTTGTGATCTTATTTCTTGCTCGAGAAGATCAAGTTTAAGTTTTGGGGAGTTGATAAATGTGATTTTTACACTTAATTTGATATAAGATTAGGGGCGTTTCTGTAGTGATTCCTAGACAATATTACGATTTTTGGTATATATTTATATATTTCAGGAATCTAGGTCCAAATGCATAAAATTGGAGGATATATGCTTAAAATGATGAAAAATGATCAAACCGAGAATACACGGAAAAGGAGGGACGAAAGTGCAAAATGTTGAAAATCATTGCACCGATCGATCGGTGATATCAGGCGATCAATCGCCACCAAACTGTGCACATTCGCGATCGATCGGTAACAACCAGCGATCGATCGCGCGCGTCGGCAATTCTGAAAAATAAAAAGAGTATAGTTTGGCGATCGATCGGCACATCGTAGTGATTGGTCGCGAAACCCGAAAAAATTGAGATTTCTTCCCTTATCAAGCTATTTTGTGTCCAAAGAATTGAAGACTCCTCCAACACAATATATAGAAGATTTCAGACGAATTTGAGGGACTTTTAGCTCATAATTTACCCAACAAACTCAGCCATCATCACTCTCCATCATCCCCAACCAACCATACTATCAAACCATTGAAGAGAAGACGCATCGGAAGAGAAGGGACAACGGAGCAACGCAAGGAGTCAAAGCCTCTTGTTAATTCCATATTTCTAAACTTTGTTTGTTTCTATTTGATTTCTTTATGCTTTTTATGTTGAAAAACACGATTTTGCATTTGATTTTGAATATGCTTCTAGGCTAAGTTTTGTTGCCAAGACTTATGGGATCCCATGTTTTGACCCACGATTTTAATTAAGTTCTGATTGATTCCTACAAATTCTTTGAGTTTAATTTGTTGTGCTCATGCTTTCAATGGATTAATATCCTTGATTGATTATTTATTGCAATTGAATTAACCATATGAGATTGTAATACGATATAGTAAATTAAACCGTGGATTTCAGACTGATATCGAGAGATGAAGTCAAATACACGTGTGATAGCTATAGATATCTACTAATCGAAAGCTAGAAGTTTTCATAGATCAACTTACAATATTGAATGTTAAATAAGTGCATGAACGTTGCCTTGTTGCATCTTAGTATTAGACTTGTTGTAACCGGACCAAGGTATAACAAGTGCGTTAATAAAAGTCGTCACCTGAGAACGTTTGAATTTAATTCTTAACTATAGGAAAATTGTGGGGGATTGCATGGGTGAACCGAAAGTCTTGATAATTGTCTCTATTGATTCTAATCTTATTCATCATTGTTTGTTGGGTTGATTATTGAGTTAATTAATCATAACTAGTTAGTGTAGGCTAAATATAGTTAAACTAGTGGAGTTTGGTAATTATTTCCTAGTCCTCGTGGGATCGACAATCCATACTTTTCATATCATTATACTAAAACTTGAAGCCGTGCACTTGCGGTACACAATCGTTACACTGAAAAAGACTGTTTAAAATAATAGCGATTAAGTTTTTGGTATGACCACAGAGCATAACGAGAATTTTACTAGATTCTACAGTAAGAGAGAAATTTATATAAAGCCAAAAGTTGATAAACAAGCTATTGACTTGTGCACTCAAATCAAATGCCTCAAGCCTTTTTTATAGGTAGGATTTGCCCACTGTTTGATTTTGCAAACGATGTGGGACAAAATACAATCCCATCAATATTCATTGTAAGACCCCGCTTACTGTAAAGTAGAATTAACAATATAATGGCGATATAACTCTAAAATAGTGATGTGGATTTTATAAATATTTGGGCAGTTTTCCCATAAATCAGACTATCAAAAAAAAAAAAACAAAAAACAAAACAAAACAGCATAAGAAAATCCTTAGACATCATAAAAATAATCAATACTAATCCAACAATAAAATCCACCAAAATATAAACATATACCTAACACTCGTCATCAATAGGGAGACATATAATATAATACTAAACCAAATTTTACAATCCAATAAAATGGTAACGATAATTCTAAACCGTTGCACTACCGACGTCTAGCTCAACTCGATCCTGCCACTCTTCTAGACTCATCAATATTATCTCCTCACGCTTCTCAAAAGCTAGACATTTCACCTATTTTCACATAACATCCATCACACAGGTGAGCACACCGACATAATAATCACAATCATATAATGAATATGCAATTCATAATTCACAAGGTATAATGCTGTAAAATAACGAAATACTCCCTGAGTATATCCAGATCATATGATGTCTTACTAGCTGTTCCTATTCTCATAATTCCCCAAGTTATCATTTTCATAAGAATCACAATAATCACATCGCACGCTCCAGCAGCAACCTTTATTTCACATTAACACATCGCTCGTTCAACGGCGACCCCAAATACTATAATTACACGTTGCACGTGTCAACAACCAAATACTATAAATAATACGTCGCCCATACACGCGGTGACCCAAACACAATAATAATATGTCGCCCATACCAACGGCGACCCAAACACAATAATATGTCGCTCGTATCCATGGCGACCCAAACACAATAATAACACATCGCACGTACCCACGGCGACCCAAACACAATAATAATACGATGCTCGTACCCACGGTGACCCAAACACAATAATAATACGTCGCTCGTTCCCAAGGTGATCTAAATACAATAATAATACGTCGATTGTACCCACGTCAACCTAAACACGATAATAATACGTCGCACGCTCCCACGGTGACCCAAACACAATAATAATATGTTGCTCGTACCCACAGCAACCCAAACACAATAATAATACATTGTACATACCCACAGCGACCCAAACACAATAATAATACGTCGCCCATACCCATGGCGGCTCAAACACAATAATAATACGTCGCAAGTACCCACGGCTACCCAAACACAATAATACACAACGCATATGATAGTAGTGACCCACATATGATAATAATACCCCGCTTAACATAAATGCAACCCTCACATAATAATAACATGTCGCTCAACACCAAGGCGACCCAAAACTCAAGCGACACCTCGTTTTTTAATAACACATTGAAAAATACATTCATCAATGCTCGTAAGTCGCTACGCACCTTATCGTCGGTAATGAAGGTCAAGCTATCCCCCCCGTTGTCCAAAAGCCCTAGAATGCTCTGAAAGAACCCAACAACTCAATATAAGAATCAATAGTTCAACAAGGTGATGTACATATACATAAATCACCCCAACAATTATCCCATCAAGCTAGTCTTCTTGATAACTCAATAATCTCAAGTTATAGCATATACACACACCAAGATATGCTAAGTCATACTCATATATGCACAATTATCTTCTATACATGCCAATACATGATGTAGTACATTTATACATGCACAAACCTCATTTATATACTCCAATGCAAGATACTGTACACTCATGAACATAGGTAATCTCTACGCACACTAACACACACATTTTCATGCACACAACACACACACATCCTTGCCAGCACACACCCACACCTACTAGCATACACTAAACATCTTTTCTGCACACAAACTCACACACAATGATAAAAACAACCACCATACCTACAATGAATTCGACAAAATAAAGCACAAAATTGTCCCCAAGGAAGGACCAAATATATCCCTTAATAATCCAAAATTTCGAACCCCAATTCAACCCAAACTCGAAAATAAGAGAGGTAAAGTGGCTTAGGGAGTAAGGAAACATCATACATCACAAATCATGGCAAGATATTTGACTCGAAGGGAAAAAATTCCAACCCTAAGCTGCTATGAAAGATTGGTAGGTATGGGAGAATGATTCTTGACTTGGATTCATATCTTGGATGATGTAGTTTGGTGAACTTGGAATCGGTGGAAAGAAAGGATCAACATATGGCATAGGACATGTCACCATCGATGGGTGCATATCAAAGTTCTCGAAAATCTCTTCCTCCAACATCACTATTGGCTCTTCTTCTCATATGATTTCCTCGGTTGACTTTTCCACTGTAGGCTCAATCACTTGAAGCGGCTCAACTTCCCTTGACTTTTCCACATGAGTAGGATCATTCCCCCAAACTTGATTAGTTGAGTGATCATCATCATGTAACCAGGCCTGATTTGTAGATCTCATCTCCTTCTCTTGGCAGCTCATTGAAATGGTTTCCACAAGGGTTGCTAACTGCTGCTCCAGGTGGCGTATAGAATTGGTCTGGTTTTCTAAACGTTGCTCAGTTGATGCCATGAATCTAAGTAACATATCCTTTGATTGAGCCATTACTTCTGCAAAACTATCTCTCTCCTCTCCATGATGTTCAAATGGTGTGGGTGTATCACTAGGGTAGCAAGGCTCTGGTGGGTATTGGTGACTCCAACCTTGCAATGAAGGATCACAATGCCAGTGGTAATCAAAGTTCGCCATATCATTGAACGGGTGCAACACACTGTCTTCATCTCTATCAACCAGAGGACTCCCAGTCACCAGTGCTCCGCTGAATACCCATTCTCGTGTCTGTGCATCCAAACCTTTGAAGAAATATTGCAGAAGAGTATAGTTCGAAAAGTTGTGATACCGGAATGTGTGCCAATTCATTGAATCTCCCCCACGCTGCATAAAACAGCTCTGAATATTGTTGAGCAAATCTTGTGAAGACTTGTTGATGAAGCATCACAAGTACCGCGTAAGAAAAACAAATAAAACAATTTAAGTTTTTTTTTCGAATTAACCATATACAAAGGAAAAGAAATGGTTAAATTACAGTCAAAGCTTCTCTTATGATATTACTAAAGTTAGTCCCCGGCAACGGCGTCGAAAACTTGATCGCTATTTATTTAAACAGAAAATTCCAATGTAGCGATTTTATACCACAAGTGCACGGTTGTCAAGTTTTAGTATAGTAAATGAAGAACAGGTCGTCGAACCCACATGGACTAACTGTAAGTATCAAATAAAATGTTTTTAACTATATTTAACCTAGGAAATTGAATTTAATAAAATACTAAATAACTAAATTAACTACTACCAACCAAGTCAATAAAAGTAAATGAGAAAATTCCGCTACAGAAGATTATCGAGACTTTGGCTCACCAATGCAATCCCCTACAATTCTCGATTGAATATCCAAATATTTCTAAGATGACGAGTTCTCCGAATTTATCTAATATACTCTCTCGAGTTATATTAAACCTGATATCAAATTGCAGTAAGTCACTCTCATGTACTTATTTAACAACTCAATATTGCATAAGATCCATGAAAACTTCTAACTTTCAATTACTAGATATCTATGGCTATCACGCATGTATTTGACGTCATCTCTCGATCTCGGTCTGAAATCCATGATGTGAGTTATTAATTCCGTATCATAAAATCATCTCTCGATCTCAATTACGATACTAACATCATTCAAAGGTGATCAATCCTCTAAAAGCATGAAGAACATAAAACAAACGCAAAGAACTATAAGAATTCAATCATCAAATCGAAGGTTCATAACAAAGGTTCTCTTAGCCTCGATAAATAAACTTAGTTCACACTCATAAATAAATACCAATACTCAAACATATCTTGCAACAATCCAAGCATGATATAATCAAAACAAAACAAAACTAAAGTTTAAAAGTAAGAATAAACTCCAAGCATCGACTCCGGTTGTAGATCCTCACTCCTTCTCTTGCTTCCTTCTCGATCGTCACTTTAATCGCATTGTTGTAGTTGTTCCAAAATCATAGGGTTAGAAGGATGATAGAATAATGATAGATGATTATGGAGAGGCTGGACATGTGTGTTTTTCCTCCTGGAAGGAGGCGTCCGTGTGGATTTTTTTGAAGAAGGAGGCGTGTGTTTCTTGGTTCCAAGAGTGAGGTGGAATTGTGTGATTGGTTTTGAGGAAGGGTGAGGTCGTGAGTGATATTCTTGGTCAATAATATATTGTTGCCCCTTCTTTCCTTTTGAACGTCACCTCCATGTATCCCTCTATTTTATTCACGTCAAATATCTCTAATGATATGTGATGAATCTTCATGTCACGTGAATTCCATAATAATCGGCTGCCACCTCCTCCTTTCTCTTCTTATTGGTCCATGAAAATCTTATTTCCTCATATATTTTATTCCCTTATCATGCATGAGCTTGCTGAATTCATGCTGAGTCACGTGGATGAAATATAGTCTGATGTGTAAAGTGGTTTGTACATTGAATCCTTCCAGCTCATACGTGAGTTTTGCTAGTCTTCAACATATTAGCTCAATTGCGTCCTATTTCATCGTTTTCAGCTCGTTTCATTGGCTTTCTTGCATTTGAACATTGATTCCTGAAAAATACAAAAAAGTGTAAATTCTTCCATGAATCAATACGAAAATCATTAGAAAATCATATCTAAATAAGTGTAAAAACGACACTTATCAACTCCCCCAAACGTATCACTTGATTGTCCTCGATTAAGCATTAAAATCACAAAGTATAGTTCATTCTCGATACTTGAAACAATTATTTCATGACTTGCATTATTCTCAGAAATCTCATACATATATACAAAAGTTAAACAATACATGATTTCTCTTAAGTCAAGCAACACATCTCAAAATCAGAATGTGTGTGTGTGCTATAGTCAATCTCATGTTTCATGCACATATTCAATATCAAATCATGTTAATCATGTCAAAGTCAAGATTATCATCAAGCATCCCAAAGGCCTATTTTCAAACAACTTCTCTACTAATAATAGTTACTCCCTAGACTTGGATCAAAAGGTCTTTATAAGCTTGTAATGTTTGGCATTTGGTGTCGGTTACAAAAAAAAAGATATGATAAGCGCAAAGAAGAGAGTATAATCTTGTAAAGTTCACTTTTTGTAGAACATATTGAACTTCTCTTCAAACTTTTCTAGCATTTACCTCTTTGGGTCTTATTTATTTAATCTTTTCTCAAGGTTTTTTTTTCTCTTTTCTTTTTGCTCTTTTTCTCATTCATCATTCTTTTTCAATAAGCTCATTAAGATATAATAATTGGTGTATCGAACGAGATTCATTATACTCCCTTAGGGCATGGATAATTTTTTTTCATTTAGGCTCATATAAGGGTAGGTATAATGAGTTTGCCAAGAATGTCGAATGGGGTCTTAATTATATGCAATGCATAAACCATTCTTTTTCAATAAAGCTCAAATGGGACACTAGGGATTGATATAGACTAGGTAAGCTTGAAAGGCTTAAACGTGTCAAAGATCGCCTAAATCATTTCCAAGTCAAGTTTGTAACTATAAAATTTCGCCTCAAAGTGTCATCATCAAATAGGTTCTAGAATAACTCTAAGATGCTCAAGACAAACATCAAGTTCACAACAATTATCACTATTTAACATGCAATCCACAAGATCATGACTCATTGTGCTCAAAATATTCCTCATTCTTGACTGCTAACTTAAATTAGGATATTCATGTACGAGTCCAACAATCATCAAAATTCAAGTTCATATGCATAGTGAGATCAAAATCCTCATTGAATAGTCACTACTACAATTCATTCTTTTTCTCAAGTTTGAACTCGTAAAAAAAAAAATCTGTAGCTCATAATAAAAAGACTATTCAAGTGTCAATTAAGCACACAACATGTGGATAAAATAAGTAAAACATGCAAGCCACTCCCCCAAACTTAAAAATTAAACATTGTCCTCAATGTTTAAAAGAATCAAAAGGAAAAGAGTAAACTCCCCTGATCAAGACTCTTGCATGAGAGTTGAGGAAGATCGGCTTTTGAAAGCTCAACTGTTGTAGGGGTTCATCGCTCCAACTGAGTACCTAGCAAGATAAGAGTGCAAATAAAATAGTCGACTCGAGAGATAAACAAACTAAAAACAAAAACTGAAAATAAAACAAAACTTAATAGCAAAAGGATACGCTTGGGTTGCCTCCCAAGAAGCACTGATTTCTAGTCCTCAGCTTGACCATCAAAGAGCGGCTGCCGCCCATAGTAAGTATCATATGATACCACAAATGGGTCTTCATTCCCTATACCTTCAAGATTGGCATGATTGTAACCGTGTAGGCTCGTCGCTCTAACAATATTCTTTGATTGGTAGGTATGGGAGAATGATTCTTGACTTGGCTTCATATCTTGGAGGATGTAGTTTGGTGAAGTTGGCATCGATGGAAAGAAAGGATCCACATATGGCATAGAACATGTCGCCATCGATGGGTGCATATCAAAGTTCTTGAAAATCTCTTCCTCCAACATCACTATTCGCTCGTCTTCACATATGATTTCCTCGGTTAACTTTTCCACTGTAGGCTCAATCACTTGAAGCGGCTCAACTTCCCTTGACTTTTCCACATGAGTAGGATCACTCCCCCAAACTTGATTAGTTGAGTGATCATCATCATGTAACCAGGCCTGATTTGTAGATCTCATATCCTTCTCTTGGCAACTCATCGAATGGTTTCCACAAGGGTTGTTAACTGCTGCTCCAGGTGACGTATAGAATTGGTCTGGTTTTCTAAACGTTGCTCAGTTGATGCCATGAATCTAAGTAAATATCATCTGATTGAGCCATTACTTCTGCAGAACTATCTCTCTTCTCTCCTTGATGTTCAAATGGTGCGGGTGTATCACTAGGGTAGCAAGGCTCTGGTGGGTATTGGTGACTCCAACCTTGCAATGAAGGATCACAATGCCAGTGGTAATCGAATTCCGCCATATCATTGAACGGGTGCAACACAATGTCCTCATCTCTATCAACCAGAGGACTCCCAGTCACCAGTGTCCGCTGAATACCCATTCTCATGTCTGTGCATCCAAACCTTTGAAGAAATATTGCAGAAGAGTATAGTTCGAAAAGTTGTGATACCGGAATGTGTCTGCCAATTCATTGAAACTCCCCCACGCTGCATAAAATGGCTCTGAATATTGTTGAGCAAATCTTGTGATGACTTGTTGATGAAGCATCACAAATACCGCGCAAGAAAAACAAATAAAACAATTTAAGTTTTTTTTCGAATTAACCATATACAAAGGAAAAGAAATGGTTAAATTACAGTCAAAGCTTCTCTTATGATATTAATAAAGTTAGTCCCCGGCAACGGCGCCGAAAACTTGATCGCTATTTATTTAAACAGAAAATTCCAATGTAGCGATTTTATACCGCAAGTGCACGGTTGTCAAGTTTTAGTATAGTAAATGAAGAACAGGTTGTCGAACCCACAGGGACTAACTGTAAGTATCAAATAAGATGCTTTTAACTATATTTAACCTACGAAATTGAATTTAAAAATACTAAATTAACTACTAATCCAATCAAGTCAATAAAAGTAAACGAGAAAATTCCGCTAGAGAACATTACCGAGACTTTGGCTCACCAATGCAATCCCCTACAATTCTCAATTGAATATCCAAATATTTCTAAGGTGACGAGTTCTCCGAATTTATCTATTACTCTCTCGAGTTATATTAAACCTAATATCAAATTACAGTAAGTCACTCTCATGTACTTATTTAACAACTCAATTTTGCATAAGATCCATGAAAACTTCTAGCTTTCAATTACTAGATATCTATGGCTATCACGCATGTATTTGACGTCATCTCTCGATCTCGGTCTGAAATCCATGGTGTGAGTTATTAATTCCGTATCATAAAATCATCTCTCGATCTCAATTACGATACTAACATCATTTAAAGGTGATCAATCCTCTAAAAGTATGAAGAACATAAAACATACGCAAAGAACTATAAGAATTCAATCATCAAATCAAAGGTTCATAACAAAGGTTCGCCTAGCCTCGATAAATAAACTTAGTTCACACTCATAAATAACTACCAATACTCAAACATGTCTTGCAACAATCCAAGCATGATATAATCAAAACAAAACAAAACTAAAGTTTAAAAGTAAGAATAAACTCCAAGCGTCGACTCCGGTTGTAGATCCTCGCTCATTCTCTTGCTTCCTTCTCGATCGTCACTTTCATCGTCTTGTTGGAGTTGTTCCAAAATCATAGGGTTAGAGGGATGATAAAATAATGATAGATGATTATGGAGAGGCTGGACATGTGTGTTTTTCCTCCTGGAAGGAGGCGTCCGTGTGGATTTTTTTGAAGAAGGAGGCGTGTGTTTCTTGGTTCCAAGAGTGAGGTGGAATTGTGTGATTGGTTTTGAGGAAGGGTGAGGGAGTGATATTCTTGGTCAATAATATATTGTTGCCCCTTCTTTCCTTTTGAACATCACCTCCATGTATCCCTCTATTTTATTCACGTCAAATATCTCTAATGATATGTGATTAATCTTCATGTCACGTGTATTCCATAATAATCGGTTGCCACCTCCTCCTTTCTCTTCTTATTGGTCCATGAAAATCTTATTTTATCTCCTCATATATTTTATTCCTTTATCATGTATGAGCTTGCTGAATTCATGATGAGTCACGTGTGGATGAAATATAGTCTGATGTGTAAAGTGGTTTGTACGTTGAATCCTTTCAGCTCATACGTGAGTTTTGTCTAGTCTTCAACATACTAGCTCTATTGCGTCCTATTTCATTGTTTTCAGCTCGTTTCCTTGGCTTCTCGCATTTCAACATTGATTCCTGAAACATACAAATATATACCAAAAAGTGTAACTTCTTCCATTAATCAATATGAAAATCATATCTAAATAAGTGTAAAAACGACACTTATCACCCCAACAACAAATGGATAATACAGACCCATATCTATACAGTATCAACATCAGTGCAATCCAAGGAACCCCATCTTGGCCCATCACACTATCGAATATCCTCAGAAAGTCACATTATTCACACAGAACATGTACATCAACAACGATGCATTCTCACAACACCCACCATCATCAAGCACCACAAGAATTCGAAAACTAGTCATCCCTAGTTTACATTTCAGAATCCACAAATTCCAGTACAAGGATAACTATCGAATTAGACTTATCAACGAATTTACAATACATAAGTTCATGTAAGGAATTCGGATAACTCGACTAACAATACCATTGTTACCACCAAAGTCAATTCATTAACTGAGTCGCTAAACGAATCCTTAACAACAGTACGCCAATCTATTCTCAAACGAGAGTCAACAAGTTCTCATGTACTATCCTTCTTAATAGATTGATCCATCAAGATCACTGATCTCTATGATAACAAAATATCCTTATAAGATATCTACCAACTAAGTTACACTTTTCAGTTGGTCAACTAGCATACAATGCTTGTATACATACATCGATATACATACCTCAATACCAAATATTCTCCATGCACATCTAATGGCATACTCGTCCTGTGGTATTTTCGACAATACCCACATGCCTCAAACATGTCTATCGAACACTTAATTATTCTCACACACTAGAGAATAATAACTGACAATCGCCAACTAATGGTGTGAATCCGACATCAACACCATTTGCACCGACTCATCGAATCTCTCTGAGATTCCAAACAGGTATCCAAATACCTCTTTCCTTCAAAGAAATCATTATGCATATACGAACTCCCAAACTCGAACCATCTTTCGAACAATCAAAACGCATCCCTCCCAAAATGCACCCGTGAACCAACATATGCATAACTAACTTATGATGGTGCATTAATGTCATTATCATAAGAATCATAAGTGCACTCTCATACTTGTACACAGACATTACTGATGTTCTATACTAAAATAATAGTACTCAATTACTCTAAAGCATCACTCTTAAGACGCTTCCTGATACGTCTTGCAATTAACTTGGAGCAACTACTAGATCCACCCCCAGTAATGCTCAAACAATTAACAAACTAACGGCATGCAATTAATACCACATTGTCTCCACCACTGGTATCACTCCAACCAATACTCATCGTACAACATTATCTCCTTAAGCGATACACTTAATATAGCGGTATCACCACAACAACCAAACAAATTTAACAATAACCTGTATAGTTATCAATTCCATTTCCAGCCACTAACACTCGTACCATGAAATTAGATCATGGTACATGGTAATCGAGATTATTCTCATGACACACATCTAACACACACACACACACACACACATATATATATATATATATATATATCTTGAGCTTTATCTTACATCCAATCAAAATCATTATAGTGACTACACCGAGTTCACTATAAGCTCACATCACACCATCATAAGATTTGCCAAAAACGTCATCGATGAGCGATATAGTGGCTACATCGAGTCCACTATATTACCATGACATCAAATCATCAAACAATAGCTAACCTCAAACCTCGTGATATATACATATATCGCTATCACACGTACCACAAACATATATCTGGTATAAACCACCATACTAGTCCTTATACTACTTTTCTTACAATTTGTAAGTTACATCATGAGTAAATCATTAAAATACTCACCAATTAGAGATAATAGATCATCATCTAACACTTCTCTAACAAAATAACACATCTGGACATCTCAATGTCCTCCATTATTTTTTCCATCTCACTCCTAACTCATTAGGGTCTATAATTCTATACTTGTATAATACAATCACATCAATTATACGCATCATAAATATAAGTATGTAGTTTCCTCAACAACTATATACAAAACACAAGCTGCTTGGCCATAGCCAACTCATCAAATAAATATACTCAGGTACCAACTACTCATGGCATCCTCACAACTCACACACATGCATGTCGACTATCCGTGTCATATCCATCTCATCACATATAATTACGTAGAACTAGCTACTCGTGTCATATTCACGTCGTCACACATATGTATGTCTACTATACATGGCATATCCACCTCATCACATATAATATATGTAGCACTAACTGCCCGTGGCATATTCACATCGTACACATATACGTGTCGACTATCCGTGGCATAT
This sequence comes from Haberlea rhodopensis, assembly GCA_907163345.1. Classification (NCBI taxonomy): domain Eukaryota; kingdom Viridiplantae; phylum Streptophyta; class Magnoliopsida; order Lamiales; family Gesneriaceae; genus Haberlea; species Haberlea rhodopensis. The sequence goes on along the minus strand of CAJQUN010001064.1, from coordinate 42,970 downwards.
TCACCTCATCAATATAATAAACGTATATTAATCATTGGTAATCACTTACCAAGAACTCAAAACCACAATCGTTAAACACGAATGTGTCCATAAAGTGAAGAATTAAATATTCTTTCAATATATACACTTTATCATATCATGACTTTAATACTCAACTAGTTGGAACTATTTTGTTATGCAATACACACATGCATTATACATCGCTTAATCATCAAGTAATTGCACTCGGCATAATAGTCCAGTGTCAACACACATATTTTAGTCATATGCCAACCAGTGGCACATATAATACACAAAATCACTATACTCATTTACTCGTTATATTGGCGGCATAATTTACCCATCGCATGCTATAACAGTGGCACAATAATCTCCAACGTTCATTATACTTGCTGCACTACCCTTCGCAATTTATAACAATGAAACACTAATTATTTAGCATCACTTACTCAATAAGAAACGAAAATATATTGCAATACCCATATTGCACGATATTTACAATTCACATAAATAAATCATGCAATAACAACTATAATGTTGTTATCAATCCCACTTTAATTCAATTCATCAACAAGTATATAAGATTAACACACTAAGATACTCTCATGTCACCCATGACATTGATAATAATCTCATGTCAACCCATGACATGGACAACAATCTTAATAGTCGTATTTTAAGATCACCTTGTGTTATAGTGACACCAAAAAGGAACTGCATTTAATCGTGCAACCCTTAACTCAATTAAGGGTATAAGAATAATTAAGTGTATCGAGCACTTCTCAACTATCACGTGGAAGCATAACATGCAAATATAAAACCCACAATTAACTCTTTCAATCACAGTGGTCAACCAATCTCAACATGTACCTCATATCTGGTACCTCAACAAGATATTGCCTACACATAGCATGACTCCTCAATGCATATGCAACTAAGATCTTATACTCATAATCAGCGAGACATGGTATACTCGTCCACACACGGACCAAAACACAACTAGATCATTATCTCAAAGTCTCAAGTCTTACTAGACCTTGAACCAGTATAAGCATCTAGCCATTGGCCTCAATTCATGCTAGACCACTAACTTGCCCAAAACTCAAATTAGAAACACTGCTCTGATACCACAAATGTAACACCCCACTTACGGTAAAGCAGAATTAACAATATAATGGCGATATGACTCTAAAATGGTGATGTGGATTCTATAAAAATTTGGGCAGAGCCTCCCCGTCATCACCAAAATCAATACTAATCCAACAATAAAATCCACCAAAATATAAACATCTAGCTAACACTCGGCATCAACAGGGAGACATAAAAAATAGTACTAAACCAAATTTTAGAATCCAATAAAATGATAACAATAATTCTAAACCATTGCACTATGGACGTCTAGCTCAACTCGATCATGCCACTCTTCTAGACGAATCAATACTATCTCTTCACGCTTCTCAAAAGCTAGACATGTCATCTGTTTCCACAGAAACAGCCCCCACATGGGTGAGCACACCGACATAATAATCACAATCATATAATGAATATGCAATTCATAATTCACAAGGTATAGTGCTGTAAAATAAAGAAATACCCCTTGAGTATATCCAGACGATATGAGACCTCACTAGCTGTTCATGTTCTCATAATTCCCCAAGTTATCATTTTCATAAGAATCACAATAATTAAATCAGTCTGATATCCATTTTTCATAATATCACATCGCACGCTCCAGCGGCGACCTTTATGACACATTAACACATCGCTCGCTCAACAGCGACCCAACCCCAAATAATATAATTACACGTTGCGTGTCTCAACAACGACCCAAATACTATAAATAATACGTCGCCCATACACACGGCGATCCAAACACAATAATATACGTCGCACGTACCCACAGCGACCAAAACACAATAGTAACACGTCGCATGTACCCATTGCGACCGAAACACAATAATAATATGTCGCTCGTACCCACGGCGACCCAAACATAATAATAGTACGTCGCTCGTTCCCAAGGCAAACCAAACACAATAATAATACGTTGCTCGTACTCACGGCAACGTAAACACAATAATAATAAGTCACACGTACCCACGGCGACACAAACACAATAACAATACACCGTTCATACCCACTACGAGCCAGACAAAATATTAATACATCGCACGTATCCACGGCAACCCAAACACAATAATAATACGTTGTTCGTACCCACAGCAACCCAAACACAATAATAATACGCCGCATGTTCCCATGGTGACCCAAACACAATAATAATGCGTCGCTCGTACCCACGACGACCCAAACACAATAATAACACGTCGCACGTATGTGATGCCCGGGAATTAATGGTGTTAATCCTGGTGTGGTAATAATCCTTAATGGATTTTAATTGTGGCAATTATGAATTAATTGCAGTTTTGGGACTCCCGGTGATTTTAAATCCGGTTTTTGGAGTCGTTGGATCCAAGGGATAAGGTTGTATTCTCATCGTGGTGATAACCTTGGAGTTTGGTCTTTGGTGGGATTTGGGGTCCGGAGTACTTTGTACTGGGGCTGTTAATGGAAATAGAGTTTGGGAGGTAATTATTGAAAACAGATGATTTTTAATGAGTCATGATGTATTTGTGGAAGGATTGGTATTTTCGAGTTTTGGTACTATATATACCAAGTAGACTCGGTATTCCGTCATTTGGCACGTAACCCTTCCCTTGATTCTCTCTCTCTTCGCTCAAAGCCCTTCCCCCATTTCCCCTCTTCTTCCCTTGCAAGAGAAATCGTTGGTAGCTTGGCTCGGGAGCCGATTTTCTCGAAGATAATCAGGTATTAATCTTCCCCTCGTCATTGTCTTCGATTTGGTAGTTGTATTGTAGAGTTTGGTTGGGTTTTGAATTGGTTATGAGATTTGGGGTTTTGGTAAAAAATCTAAAATATTGATTTTAGTATTTTTATGGAGTTTAAATGGTGTATTGGTGGTGTTGAGGAAGTTAGGGGTGTTGGTTTTGAGTTTGGGTGTCAAAAACACCATGAAAGCTCGAATTTCTCGGAAAATCGCAGGTCGCGATCGATCGCCGAGGAGGGCCGATCGATCGCGACGAGCAGCTGTTAATTTGGTGACGATGAACAGTGCGGGCGATCGATCGCGAGTTCTCGGTGATCGATCGCGAGCGAGTTGGCGATGGATCGCGGAGACTCGCGATCGATCGCGATAGGGCGCTGTTGCCCACTGGACAGGGGCGATCGATGGCGTTAAAAGCGGCGATCGATCGCCGCCCGTAGGAATTTGTTTTTTTGGAAATTTTGGAAAAATGTCGGGATTTTGGAATCGAGGTTTAAGTAGCCCGTTTTCGGGGCAATGTCTACATTCCAATGGGAATGCTATACTTTTAAAATGGATTGGTTGGAGCCAAAGTTTAATAAAACGAAATTCTCGGTTGGGTTTTTGGCTCTTTTAAACTTATAAAATGGAATATTTTGGGTATTATGCATGCTTAGCCAGGGGGCTTTCATTTTGGTAATCGCCATGGATGGACGATATGTTTGGAAATTGTGAACGTGCTTGGGCACGTGATTGCATGCCCATGTTTAATTGTGAGTTATTTACGTGTTAGCACATAATTCATCGGGTCGTGGGACTCAGGCAAGGTCGGACTCGAACTACGGGATTATAAGGTACGTATAACGTACGAGCATTGCCTATTATAATGTTGCAACTGTGGAATGCATGTATGTGGTATTTGCAATAAATGTATATTGAAATACATGGAATATGGTACTGGCAATAAATGAATAGTGAAATGCATGGTATATGGTAAATGCGATAAGTGAACATACATTGGGAATTATATGGTGCTGCTTTCGAACGAGCAATGATTGGATGTTGTCGCCGTTGAGCGACCATCGGTTATGACGCCACTATTGTTGAGCGGGCGTGTGGTTAAAATGCCGCTATTGTAGAGCGAGCTATATTATAGAACTATAGAATCATTGGCTAGATACATGTGATATCTATGGTACCCTATTTGATGATTTAAATCATATTTGATTGTGGAACTGGTATAGTAGGAATGATTTTAGTTGATCAATGAAATGATCAACTGGCTTTTGAGAATTTAATGGTTTGGTTATTTTGAGAACATGGACAATACAGGGGATCCCAGACGAGGATGATACCATCCAGGTAGTATCATTTGAATTCATGGCATTTACATTCCGTAAATTATGAACTTCAATATTATGATTATTGGATTGGTGGTATTGGTATGCTCACCCCGTGTGGGGGCTATCTCAATTGGGACAGGTGATACAGTTGTAGCAGCAGCTTTGGAGTTGAGCTCGGGTTGTTGATTAGAGGTACTTCCAGGATCGAGGTACCAGAGCTGGTTGAATAAGTGCATGGATCCAGAGTTGAGATCGAGTTGTGCTTGGGAAGTGCTTCCAGGATTGAAGTACCAGTAACGATATCTGGTAGAGTATTGTATACATTAGATACACGCTTATTCATTGGGTGCTCTCATGTGAGTACGTTTTTACGTGTATATGGAATGTATAAATGGGCATGGTTTTCTCTCTTCATTTATGGTTTGCATGCAATTAAATATGGAATTGCTAAATGAACTGAGAGTATGTTAGTGTATTATTAGGGTGCATACTATGAAAGTGACTTTGGTTGGGGAAGTTGAATATTATGGGGTTCTAATGCAAGAAATTTTATAGATGATATATGATGTTGTACTTGTATATGGTTTCCTTCCCATGATAATATGATTGTATGCACTAATGACATGGATTAATACACTAATAACGGGTTAAGGGCACGGGGGTCCTTACAACGTACCCACGGCTGCCCAAACAATACACATCGCACATGATAGTAGTGACCCACACATGATAATAAAACCCCACTCAACATAAAGGCAACCCCAACATAATAATAACACGTCACTCAACACGAAGGCGACCCAAAACTCAAGCGACACCTCGCTTTTTAATAACACAGTGGAAAATACATTCATCAATGCTCGTACGTCACTACGTACCTTATCGTCAGTAATGAAGGTCAAGATATCCTCCTCGTTGTCCAAAGGCCCTAGAAGGCTGTGAAAGAACCCAACAACTCAATATAAGAATCAATAGTTCAACAAGGTGATATACATATACATAATCCCATCGAGCTAGTCTTCTTTCTAACTCAATAATAAGTTATAGCATATACACATATCAAGATATGCTAAGTCATACTCATATATGCATAATCATCGTCTGTACATGCCAATACATGATAGACTACATTTATACAAGCACAAACCTCATTTATATACTCCAATACAAGCTAGTGTACACTTATACATGAACATATGTCATCTCTACACACACTAACATACACATAGCACACACACACCCTTGCCAGCACTACTCACACCTACCAGTACACACTAAACATGTTTTCTGCACACAAATTCACACAGAATGATAAAACAACCACCATACCTCAATGAATTCGAGTATTCGACCAAATACACCTCAAAATTGTCCACAAGGAAGGATCAAATATAGCCCTTAATAATCCAAAATTTTCGAACCCCAACTTGGCAAAATTCAACCCAAACTCGAAAATAAGTGAGGTAAAGTGGCTTGGGGAGTAAGGAAACATCAAACCTCACAAATCTTGGCAATATATTTGAGCTTGAAGGGCAAAAATTCAAACCCTAAGCTGTTATGGAAGAGGCGACGGGTTTGGGGAAGGAGAATGCCGATTCTTAGTGTGTGTGGGAGTGTGTTTTTATGTGTTTTATAATCCAACTTTATAGAATAAATCATTAGCCCTACCAATAAACCCACTTTACCTATTAATATAACAATTCTCAAACATTATAACTCAAACAAGTCCTCATTAAAACAAATCCATAATAATATTTATGAATTACTCAAGAATTGAATTTATACCATAAATCCACCCCTAATTATTTGATAATCCAATCCGCCCATTAATTGATAATCCAACCCGCCCAAAAACACGAGGCCCGAGAATTTAAATCACGTAAATTTTCACATAATTTACCATTTAAACAAATAATTAAATGCAGAATAAACCGGGCATCACATTCACCTTGTGATTTTGTTGTCCTACAACAATCCACCTCGATGAAGATCCCCATAGCTTCTGTTAACCGACACTGCAAGACAATCATAATTCTCAATGTAGAGAATTATCATGCTCTACCATAAAAAAGCATATCACTCAAAATTAACCATTCCAAGAATTTCAAATCGACCCATGTCGAAAAGTAACCATGCTGAAAATTATGGTGCAACTCCCACGTTTTTGCTCTCCTGGAAGTTAATCAGCCATCGACATATATTTCCACCACACACCCTGCATCAATGCCAAACCAATGCACGTGTGCAAACTATAGAACCGCTAACATTATACATACTCTATCATGGCAACTTGGGGACAACAGAATGTCACAAGGATGTATATGTCCTTTTGTCAGAGGACATCAAAATATGAGACAATGTAGATTCATTATAAGTATCTCCATTTACTAACCCTGGTTAATTTGCCGAACGCGCTCCAGCTCTTGGATAAATTTTCTTGATGTGTCCAGATTGTCCACATCCCCAATAGGTTATCTTCACAGAGTACTTCTTCTTCCATTAACGGGCAACCATTGCAAAATTTTCATGTGGAATGTTATTGCTGCCACGTCTCATCTATTCAGAAAGAAGCTTACCAGTAACCTCTTAGAAATAATTTTCTCCTTCCCATGAATCAAGATCGGCTTCATGTGCTCATATGAACATGGAAGAGACCATATGAGTCTCAAATACTGATCCTCATCATCAATTTGCACTCCAATAGATTCAAGCTCTGAAACAATGCAATTGAGAACACTTAAATGATCTGAAATAATAGTACCCTTATTAATTCGCAAAGTATGAAACTGCTCTTTCAGATACACCCGATTTGAGACGCCCTTTGTCTGATACAACTCTTCGAACTTTCCTAAGAGTTCCTTTGCTGTAGACATTCCATGGACATTTGCTAGAACATTTTTTTGCCAGACACAGACGTATTGCACTTGTTGCTCTCAAATCTAGATCCTCACAATCTTCATTGTTCATTCCAGCTTTGAATGTTGCACTATTCGTTCCACCAGTCGAACTAGTATCACTGATACTTTCAAGGATTATTCTGCCCTTCAGCGCCCTGTGTAAACCAGATTGAATCAACACATTCTTGACTTGCACTTAGGGATGGCAATGGAACGGGTCCAGACCCGGACCCGCATTGAACCCGCCCCGCCGAGGAGGGTCTGGACCCGCTTCAATCAGGTTTGAAAGCGGGGCGGGGCGGGTCCTGGGATTGGCTGAACCCGCCCCGGACTCGCCCAGCTATACATTTTTAATTTTTTTTAAAAAAAAATAGATATTGTTTATACATTTTACTTCTTTGATGAACAATAAAGTGTCATTATTTAATTTTATATCAAAAATTCATGTGTTCATGTTAAAGAAGTTGGACATTTTGAAGGAAATAAGAGCAAGTTAATAAATATTTAGTAGTTTAAAGATAGTTTTACAATGCTTATTATAAATATTTACTAGAGAAAACATGAAATTTAATCACAAACCTCAACTTTTGTGTTTCAAAATTGATTTCTAGCTAAATTTTTTTTTAAAAAAAAAAAAAAAACTGGAACCGGGGGCGGGGCGAGTAAACCCGCCGGGTTCGCGGGTCTAAGCGGGGCCGGGCGGGTCCGCGTTTTATGTGTAGCCGGGCGGGTCCTGGGATTGGTCAAACCCGTCCATACCCGCCCGTTGCCATTCCTACTTGCACTTGCCACAAGTTAAAATTGATTTTACCATCAAATTTCTCCACATCAAATATGACTGCATTTGAAACTCTGCTTCCCCACATCGTCTTGTGATACTTTGATGAATTTTACTGTAGACCTGAATATTACACACTAAGTAAGCTCCGAAGAAAGAGAGAATCTCGATCTTTCCTAGACAGAACTTCAAGATTCCCAAGAAAATTGGTGGGGTCACACTGGTCCCACTTAAATAGCAATTTTCCTAGACAGAATCTCCTTAGTCAATATGTATTCGTCTACCACACCAAAGCTCCACCACAACAAAAGGACCTAGGCTCTGATGCCACTTATTGAGAATTTGACCCTCCAAATTCACCATCAGGATCTGCACATTTTATGGGAAAAGCAAGTAAAATGAGAAATAATAATGACACACAGATTTAATGTGTAAAACTACCAAATCATGAGAAAAATCACTAGGACCGGAAAAGAAAATACATTTTATGAAAAATTATTACAACCACATAATTTTCTTCTCACCTCAACTGCACCCACAAAGCTTTCCAACTAGCCACACTTTATAACTCACACATCTCCCCTTACAAGAAAGACACATAATAAATCTTTACTGATGTAGAACCTCAGTCATAGCATCAACTACAGAGTATACTGAGAATTTTTACTAGATTCTACAACAAGAGAGAAATTTATCTAAAGCCAAAAATTGTTAGACAAGCTATTGACTGGTGCACTAAAATAAAATGCATCAAGCCTTCTTTTATAAGTAGGATTTGCCCAATGTTTGCTTTTGCAAACGATATGGGCAAATAGTGTGCCTAGTTACCGAAAATCCACATCGTTTTAATTGGGAAAATACATTTTTAACATCCCCGTAATTTGGGTCCATACCCGGTTCAGTTCTTCAAATTTTCATTGATCATATCCAGTCCCTAAAATTTAAACATTTTCCTAATTCATTCCATGATATTTACTCGGTCGTAAGAAGCAAATACATAGGGACTGAATCAAGAATATTTTTAAAACTTTGGGGACTTATTTAGGAAGAAACCAAACCAATTTAGTCCCTACAGTTTTAAAACATTCTCGAATCAATCTCTATCTGTTGTTTCTTCATGCCGACTTAATGTTGGGACTGAACCGTAAAGGTTTTAAAATTTTGGAGACTAACTCAAACTATAGAGACATTTAGTGGATCTTCCATAATTGCAATCAAAGTTATCAAAATCCGAATCTTTTAATATATCTATATTTAATTTTTACCAACAATTTTTAGAAATAAACTCTTACATTCGAATTTCTAAATTAAACATTTTTATTTAAATTTTTAATATCGTGAACACTTAAACTTTTTAATATCGTGAACACTTAAACTCGATAAATCAAGTTTCTTTAAATATTAAATAACTTGTAAATATTTAAATGTTATCTAATGTATAAATTTCAAGATTTTTTAGTGATCATTGTATGTTGGAAAATGAATTGTCAAGAATCATGAACCTTGTGGTAGGGAAATATGATCCAAGATAATATGGGGTTTAACAAATTATATTACTCCATTTTGCTCGTTCCAAAGTGTTAAGTAAAAATAAAGTCATAATAAATGTTTGAATATCTTAATACCATAATATTTTGTCAAATAATAACGAAAATCCAATCCGTGAACTGCAAACAAACGATGGTGGAACTTCCATTTCATGTTTCATTACCAACTAAAAATCATTTATCAAAGAATAATGAAAAGGGTGTTAACTATGATTCACAGACACTCCTAAAAACAGTATTAACATTTCTAGGACACCGACACTCATCGGACATGGCTCGGACACGCGTCAGCCATGCCACATGGGGTATCCTTAATTGTTTTTTAAAAAAACAATCGGACACAAGTGCGGACATGACTGGGGCGTGTCCGACATGGAAAGTACACTTTGGAGGTTATTTCTACAATTAAAAAGTATTTGACTAAACTAAAATTTTACGCTTTTCTTAAACTTTATATTAATTGAAATAATATAGATTTGATGTTAGTATGTGTAACACTATGATGACTTTAGTGATATGCATTTATTTTTTACACTTTTTTTAATTTTGTAAGAAATATTTTTGGTGTTATCTTTTATTTGGACGCATTTGCTAAACTTTATGTTAATTGAGTTAATACACATTTGGTGTTAGTGTGGATGATATTATGATGGTTCCGGTGACTTACATTGAATTATACACTTCTTGAATCTGGTAAGAATATTTTATTGCTTTTACATGGTTTTAGATTTTAAAAAATGTCAATTTTAGTATTTTGTATTATAGTACATATATAAAATATAAATTTACAGGCTTTAGAATTTAAAAAAATGTCAATTCTTAAAAAAAATGTCAATTCTAGTATGTTGTACTATAGTACAGGTATAATATTTATAAAATGTATTCTAAAAATTTTGAAAATCTGTATTATCTTGTCTATATTGATGCATGTTAGGGTAGGGTCTCACATATAGGAATAGAATGATAGTATCTGTAATAACTTCTGGCCATAGAAATTATGGTGCAATCATTTTAGCTCTGCTAATGCAATCAACTTTTACCATTTCAAAATAGGGCTTAGTGGTATGTAGTGGTCAAATTGATATAAATTGGGCCCCAAGCCTAATAATTAATTGGTTCTGTTGGGCACAATATTTTGGGCAAATTTTAGTTTTAGCCCAATATAATTTTAACAAAATCTAATCATCTATGATATACAACGGTTGTGTATACATCAAACTATATGATTATATTGATAAGTTAAAAGTGTGATTATTAATATAATTAGATACGATAATTAATAGTGATTGATGAATAATAACAGTATGTTTACATTGAATAATTAAGGCTGAGATTATAAATATGATTAAATGATGAATTATTATTTTTTCTTTATGCCTTTATTAATAATATAATGTTTGATTAGTTAACAATGATAAGTATGTCATTTCTCATCATCTCACCTCATAACCACTACATTAGCGGAAGAGTGCATTTTTCATATCTGATATTGGTGCCCTGTCTTCCTAAAGATGATCTCGCAGAAAATGTAAATGACATTTGAGATTGGCCTTCATACTAATTATCACACATTTAAATTGAGATAATTTATCATTAAAATACATTAGACAAGGGCGTGCTAAAATTTAATCATATCATTGTTCATTTAATAATCTACTCATATAATTGGGCACAAAAAGCCCATATTTGCCCTTATACGCCCGTAGCGGTACATAAATCTGGAATAAAATTGAAACATGTGAAGTTAACATAATAAGAGTTGGGATTATTTAGCGGGTATATATATATATATATATATATATATATATATATATAACTAAGATGTTTAGTTCTCACAGAATTCCTCGGTCATTCCAACTATTTTAACGGGATTGTAATTAGATTCTGGAAGCCTGTGTTATGTGGATTTAGGACTCCAAATTCCCCGTAAGATAAGCCAAAAACATCGTCGAATTATATTATTATTATTATTATTAGCTGAAGACACCTAATCAAATATTTGTAGTTTATTTAAAATCCTAATAAATAATAAATTTCCGTCTTAAACTTATCTTCATGTATTCTCTGAGAATTTCGCCTATTTAACCCATATGCCTAACATGAGACAACTAATATAATTTTCTTCTTCTACTCTTCTTTTCTTGTTCTTATCATCTCATTATTCTACTTTAGTTTTAAAAGGATTCTTCAACGTCTATTCTACATAACATTAACCTGTTACACACTACAGAAAGAAAAACCATCATCCCGGGATGGCGGCGCTCCGCCACCAAGCACGGTGGCTGATTTTTTGCATGGCTTTATTCGTGGTGGCGAAAGGAGAAGATATTTTCCTCGAGTGGCACGTTTCGATAAACAACACCATTAAGCCAGTATCTCAAGATCAACCAGTATGTATAATCTATACCCTATCAACTTTTTAATTCAATCCCAATCATGTTCTATAAACTTTCACAATAATTTCTCCGAAAACGTTACTTTTGAATTTTCTCGAATTTACGGCTTTCAAATGACACTAACGAGGTCAGGATGACCCAAAAATTTAGTCGATGGATCAACTTAATATGAGAATAAGGACCAATCGTTGTACAAAAGTTTGATAGAAAATACATATATGGGCAAAAATATTTATGAAGTGTATTAAATATGATTGCTTGAAATTTATTATAATTAATTATTAAATACTTTACATATAGGTAGCCCATTTAAATAATTAATAAATAATATATTTGTATAATGAAGGTTATCACCATCAATGGTATGTTTCCCGGACCTCTCATTAATGCGACGACCAATGACAACGTTCACATCAATGTCTACAATGATATGGATGAGCCGCTCCTCATGACATGGTACGTATGTCGCTTATTATATATATATATATATATATATATAATTTAAAATTTAATTTTTTTGAGGATTTTAATCTAGAAATTTTGATATTTTACTTTTATACATGTTTGAAGAATAATTTGCACAAAAAAAAAAAAAGAAATTAAAACAACATCAAAAATTTTAAAAAAATTATTTGGACAAGATTATTGACGCTTTTTCTGACTTAAATATTAAAATTACATTATTTACTTGTTCTCGGATTATATTACTTTATCTTCAATATATATAATGTCGTAATCGTATGTTATACATTGAATACATAATCGAAGATCTTATAAGATTTTTTTTTCTGATTTTTTTTCTAATTTTAAATAAAATTTGGTTATTAAACATGATTTTTAATAGACACACAGCGAAATAATTGCATGAAGACGTCACTGAAAAATATATTTTATTTTTTGTTGATAATGTGTTTATATATAGACATATATACATATTTCTTTTTATGTATATTTGGCTTGACAATATATGCATATATACTAAATTTTTTTATAAAATATAATTATGTAAAGTAAATTTTTATTTAAAAATATAATAATGTATTAGAAAAATTTCTTATTTATTTTTGCATTTGATCTTTTTTTAAAAAAAAAAAAATCATAAAATTAGGATAGTGTGGGAAAGGGGTGTTTAGGGAATAAAACTTGGTATATTTAAAGAATAAAATATAGATATATGTCATGATCTAAGTTTTTAAAGTACCAAATTACAATATTAATGCATTTTTAGTTAATAAAAATATCATAAAAATATATTTTAGTAAATTGGTAACTCACCTATAACAAATACATCTCAACAATTGTTCAATTATTAAAATATTTCTCTATCTTTATCTAGATTTTTTTAGATTTTAAATTATCATATCACTCATACATAAAAAAAATTATTATAAATTCATAATTTTAAAAATAACAAAATTATTTAACATAAATACTTTATGCATGCGCGCCTCGCATGCGAAGGGACCATAGTTTTTTTTTTTAGTGGGGATGGACTAAATCAATTTTTTTTGCGTCAAGTGCGACTCGAACGAAGGGACCATAGTTTTAATTATGCATATTGCCACAATTGTTATAATTCACATTAAAACAAAAACAAATTTACTTTACCTTAAATCTCAATTCATTTTTACTTCTTTTTTTAATATTTCATATGCATTTTCATAAAACATTATTTCATGTTTATTTCATGAATTTCTTTATTATATAAATTCCCCCCAATTTTAATAGACTTAATGCCACATTCTTTATTATGGCATTGTGAACATATATATTGTTGTGTAGGAATGGCATTCAACTAAGGTTAAACTCTTGGCAAGATGGAGTGTCTGGTACAAATTGCCCGATCCAGCCAACTAAGAATTGGACTTACATTGTCCAAATGAAGGATCAAATCGGCTCTTTCTCCTACTTCCCTTCCATAAATTTTCACAAGGCCGGAGGCGGGTTTGGCCCGATTCGAGTTAACAATCGTATGGTAATCAAGGTGCCATTTCCCAAGCCTGAGGCTGAGTTTGATCTTCTTGTTGGTGACTGGTATCAACAAAGTTTTAAGGTTAATGTCTATGCCTCATAAATTTTCAGGAATGTGTATTTATATACTTTTTAGCTTAAACTAGCAGTACATGAATCTCATTTGTCCTGGAAAACGTGCACTCTCAATCTTCTTCACAATTTTCTACCTCATTTCCTACTAAACATATTCATTTTCTTGATCTGGAGAGATTAGATATTTTTTTCAGAAAAAAAGCTGACATTTTTTTCTTGTACAGGATGTTAGGAGATCAGCCGCCAATCAAACGCCCAACTGGATTCTTATGAACGGCAAACGCCCCTTTTTCGGCCCACTCACTAATTCTTATGAATCTTTCAATGTTTCTAAAGGTAGTATATATCTTTATATAGAACAAAATAAAAGACTGTGTTTTTTTTTCCTTCTTTACTAACCCTTTGAATTTGTGATTGCAGGAAAAACATATAGGTTTAGAATTTCAAATGTGGGCAATGTCTGGAGCATCAACTTTAGGATCCAAAGCCACAAGATGTTATTGGTCGAAACCGAGGGATCGTACACCGATCAGATCATGTTGGATTCACTCGACGTGCACGTTGGCCAGTCGTACTCGGTGCTCGTTACGGCGGACCAGAATGCCTCTGATTACTACATAGTTGCAAGTCCAAAATGGGTTGATAAGTCTTCAGAGAGCCCTCTTGCTGCTGTTGGAATCTTGCACTATGAAAATTCAAGTGTTCCTGCTGATGGACCTCTACCAGTTGGTCCTGATCCATATGATATTAGTTTCTCGATCAATCAAGCTAGATCCATCAGGTAACTAAGTCTTCTTGCTTAACTGTCCATTCATTAACAAGATAGCATAACATTGAACCAATTTCAATCTTCTGCATCCTTCACTGTTACATACATTGTTATGAATGAAATGAGATTGGTGGCTAAAGAATCTCAAGTTGAATAATCGGCACAAAAGAAGTTGCATACATATGATCTTAGGTTGTATTTGGACGAAAGAATTTGGCGGGTTTGGATTTCAAATCCTTAATATAATATCTGCTCGAATTATACTTATTATTTGATTATTAAACCTAATAATCTCCTAAAAATTTTCAGGTGGAACTTGACAGCGGGTGCAGCGAGACCTAACCCTCAAGGAACATTCAATGTGTCAAATGTAACACTAACACAAACTTTTGTTCTTCAAGGATCAGCAGCACAAATCAACGGTAACCCTCGTTACGCAGTGAATAACGTATCGTATATCTCTCCATCTACACCATTGAAACTGGCAGACTACTTCATCAACGGCTCTGGAGTTTATAATATCGATACCTTTCCCGTTCACTCGAGCCTAAGTTCCGCCGTTAATGGCACATTTGTTGTGTCGGGGATCCACAAGGGATGGCTTGAGCTTGTGTTCAACAATGATCTGGACTTCATCGACTCTTGGCATTTGGATGGTTTCGCGTTCTTTGCAGTTGGGTGAGTATATTTTAGTTTAATCACAATTAGTTTGCCTATTATGTAGTATCTCTTTATAAGTTAGTAGCAAATTTTGATTATAATTTTTTAAAATAGTTTATATTAAAACTTAGTTGCGTAAATTTAAAAAATGGTTCCATGAATATATACTTTTACAATATTGATCTCAAACTTTTAGGATTAATCAAATAAAGTCCTAGGGAAATTGGTTTTAATCAAAAAATAGTCCCACATCAATGTTTTTTTTAACAAAAGTGGGCATATGATTGAATATGGGACTTTGAGACCACTTCTGATTAAAAACAAAAGTGTGGGACTATTTTTAATTAAAAACAATTTTTATGTAACTATATTTGGTTAGTTTTAAAAGTTTGGACTAGTTTTGTAAAAACATCTATTTAATGAGATAATGTTTACCAAAATTTCCATGGAATTATATTTGATTAAATTTACCAAAGTTTAGTTTTAAAAAGTCAAGTCGTGCAATAATTTGTAATTTCATGTCTCTAATCAGTGATTATATGAGATTAAGTACAAATACTATATTTTAACATTTAATTCTAGCAATATATAATCTTAACTATTTACAATTTTTGCTCTAGTACATCTAAAAACATACAATATTCAAAAATAGTACTTCGGATGTGTGAATTTTCAATGTTTATCTGTTTTTATTCCAAAAAAATTTGAAATCTCATTTTGTTTTCTGTGTTTCAAGGAAGCTTATTCAAACCAAATTCCCAGAAAAAAAAGATCAAATTAATATCGTGTTTTTCACAATATTTCTCATATGTGCATGCTTTACAACTTTGAGGGTGTTTGCATAACAGGTTCGGTGAAGGAGTTTGGACACCAGAGGCGCGATCAACATACAATCTTTATGATCCGGTCGTACGTTCAACCGTTCAGGCAAGTATTTCACGAACCCTAACATGTTACGATTCGAGCAAGACGATTCACATGTTTTACGTATGAAAAATCATCTGTCAGGTGTATCCAAGAGGGTGGAGTGCTGTGTATGTATATTTGGACAATCCAGGAATGTGGAATCTGAGGTCACAAATTCTGAAGCAATGGTACTTAGGCCAAGAACTCTACGTTAGGGTCTATGATCCTGATCCAAATCCTGCCAAAGAGAGACCACCCCCAGATCACCTCTTGTATTGTGGTACATTTTTCACTTTATTTCCTTCGAATGGATATAACTTGTTCATGTGTTGTTCATCAAGAAATATTTTGGATGGTAAATTTTATAAAATTTACATATAAAGTTAAAAATAAGCTCAAGCTCGATATTTCGACCTTATAACTATATCCATAACATGGTAAACATGCAGGATTAGTTGCGGCTCCTCCATCACCACCTCCATCTGCAACTCCACCACCTCCATCTGCAACTCCACCGCCGCCAGCATCCACCGGTGCTACATTGTCCAAATTCGCCTGGTAAGCATGTTTTCGAGTCATAGTATGCATGACTCGTGTTTGATTATTGATAAATATTTATTTAGGATGTTTATAATTTATTTACATACATGAAATAGAAGTTATTTTACTGTTTATGAAGTTCAAATTTTTTTAGTAAGTTCAACTTTGGGTGACTTCTCCTCTTTTTTTTTTCTTTTTTTTTCAGGCTTTATGTCGTAATCAGCTCCATCCTTGTTTTGTGAAGTGGGAGCACAAGCTCTGCTAGTGAATGATCAAAATCATTTATTATTATTATTATTATTATTATTTGGTCAATAGGCATTATAATTTTCTCGTTCCTATTTCTTATTTTTCTTTTCACGTTGCAAACATGACATATAATTTTTGAGGATTTTATGAATGTGGTTATTAATCATCTAAATAAATAGTAATCTTAAGGTGTGTATACTTGGTTGGAGAAGGTGGTGTTGGATTTTATTATTAATCATACTCATCAAATATTTACTTGGAAATTTTCCCGAAATTGTACTTCTCAATGCCATATTTATTTATTATTCATGATGGATAAAAGAATCCTTACGTCCAAGTGACATAAAGAATCAATGTTTGGGATTGAGAAATGGAAAATTAAAAAAAAGAATTCATATTTTACCCTTGTGGCATTTATTTTCTATCTATGTTACTATTTAGCACAATAACATAAATTTCTTCTATATTCGACTCGAGTCGGGCTGTTTATGGTATCCTTAACATCACACAACATAACACTTAACTTATGGATGGGGAGGAGACTCTACACTTTAAAAAAAATAGTGCTATATATTTGTTACCACGTACGGATTGTTCCTACTCACTGAACCTTCTTGCTGGAGTCTCCGACAAGAAAGTTGGGTTAAAACCGGTGTAGCTCTATTACGGGCTTCGCCCATCCCCTCAAACTAGATATATTAAAGGATCTAGTCTTGAGCACTGATCCATAGCATTTCCATGCATCAAGTATGTCGAGGGTAATTTAATTTAATATTGAAAAATAAAAAAAATTACCAAAGTAATATTTTTTTAAAAAAATTACTAATCTTATGTAAAATGCATTCCGGGAATGCGTTTTTTGCAAAGAAACGCATTCCCCAAATGGTTTTTTTATTTTTTTTAATTAAATAATTAGACACGCATTCATGGAATGCGTTTCTAATTTTTATTAAAACTTGAATGCGTTTCTTTTTTGGTATGGAATGCGTTTTTTGGTTTTTTTTTTTTTTTTTTACTTTTTAACATTTAGGAATTGAGTTATTAATTTATTATTTTTAAATTGTACATAAAATTTTTAAATCATATATAATAATTTGATAAATGGTACGTGAAGACAATTATTTATTGTAATGTGAGTAATACCAAATGGATATTAATTACAATATAATTTAAATATAGCCTCCAATCCCACAATCTCGTCTATGCATCTTTCGTTGTGATCTTCTAAGTGGCTCAGTTTGCACAACATTAGGCGCTTGTGATTGATCAGATCTAATCCTGATGCTGGACTCATCAATATCATGATACTGTGGAGTCAGGTCGGAGAATGCAACAGGTGAGGCATTAAAATTTGGATGTGATTGTGAAGAACCTGAGACTCCAAGCATAAGATCCGTAAATGGGAATCCACTATAAGATTGGGTTGGATCAGATATATAAGGAGTATATGGTGATGGCTCAACGTGGTGGGCAGGTTGCGGCACGTAGTAGTCATAAGTGGTAGCATCGTAGTTGAATGATGAACGATGTGCTGTTGATGTGTCACATGTATCATATGATGTTGTCGTAAATTGAAGGATGTTATCACGAGCATCTACTGGAGTTTCAGACCTTGTTGTTCGTCTTCTCCTCCGACTGTCCCCCCTACTGCTAGCTGGTTGTCGTGCAGGATAGCATCTTGATTTCTTGCGTCTGAGCAAGTTGTCTCACTTCATCCGCAATAGCTATATTATGTTGTCATAAATGTCTGACCCTTGGTGAGATCGCATCGTCCTCGCTCAAACTCGAGCAACTAAGTCTGAGTTGCTCCATATGCGCGTCCTGGAAAAAAAATTTCATTAAGGTTGTCATAATCATAAGACGGAAAAATATATAAAATAAGACAAAATTACATCTCTACATACTACTTGTTGCCATGCGGCAACGTCTCCCACACTGTGTCATTGATGCCCGATGGAGATATAATATAACGAGTAATGCGACCATACCACGTCATGTACTCTTCACTAAGAGGATAGGAGCTGGTGTGCCCGAACGACCTCTGCGGTGGACTTTATACAAGGCTGCCTGACGTGCATCTGTGGTTGTTGGAAGAGTTTGAAACAGAGCAAACTGTCGTAAGGATTGTTCTAGACAATGCATCTCCACAATGGAATAGTATCATCATACGTTGTACCCTCCAATCCTCAGGACCACATTCTGTAGGCAATGATCTGATCTCGTCTGATTCCATGTCGTATGGAGTCCAAATAAACTGCAATACAAAAATGTTTTAAGATTTGTTAAGACATGAACATAAATAATTACAGACATAATATCCAAGTTATGTAATAAATAATGAAGCACTAAATTTACCTGATCCCAATACATACTATCTAGTGTGTCTCAAAATACACGTGTAGCATGTCGGACGGTGTGTCCAAAGGTGCAAAATTGAGACCATATAAATAATATCGGCATGATAATGTTAGTACATTAAATTGTGATTAATAAAACATAAATAATATGGATGATTATACCGTGCACCATATTGGGGGATAGGAAGTGTGTGATCTTCATCTACTACAATTCGGCGTCCTGGTACTCGAGTACCATGAGTTATGGGATGGATACTCTTGATTCTCGTATATGCCCAAATATAAAAAAAATTTGTGATCGAAGTATGAAGTTAATATAACATAATGTAAGTTTATATCCACTTTTATTAAAGTTGGTGAGGCTAGTAAATATTATTACATGTACAAGTTGCATTGCACCATCGATATTTGTCTTCCTTTCGTAGATCCACTGCATAACTCACGATAAAGGAATGCAAGCACTGCACTACCCCCAACTAAACTTACGAGATCTTGAAATATCATGTAGATGACGGATGTAAAACATCGAGACAAAGTCGTTCTATGAATCAGGGCATAACAATCCACCTAGTAACATTAGTACACATGAGCGTGTGTACTGGTGGACTTGTTCCTCAGTGCTATCATTAGTTATTGGGTAAGCCATTAGATGAGCCTGCAGTGCAGTTAATGCTATACGTGACTTCTTAAGCTTATTAGGTGGAGGACAAAAACCAAGCCACTGCACACAATACATTTATTAGGCATGTATGATCTCCACCATACTACGTATATAAATGTGTTCCATAAACACTTATCATCTTTCGACAATGTTGAAACCCCTGGATGAATGGCCAGAATGACTAGAATACATATTTGATGATCTTTTGATTTGGTACATATGTGTCAATATGATCCCAGTCAATGATGGTGTCTTCGTTGTGTTGCTTAAGGGCAGATATGAGCTCTCCCAAGTGTCGTATACTTGCTCCCTAGCAGCTTTCAAACAATGCCAAGCCTTATGATATGAGATTTCGAACCCATTTTCCTTTCACCGTCTCTTAAACAAATTTAACCTCATAAGCAGGATCCTTCCGAACAAACCCAATCAACAAACTATGGTCAATAGACAACTCATTCATTAGGCATGTATGATCTCCACCGTACTTTGTATTTTTAAACACATTAATTTTCTCTTTAAATATCCCTCTTACATTCAATCACATGGTGTCACTAGAGAATTTTGATTACAAACAACTTTCCATGATTTGCGCGTGCTCTCAATGACGCGATACTCTCGTCTAGCGACCCGTATTGAAAAGTCCATCACTGCTGATTGCAAATATGCTTTACTCTTAAACAACATACCCAACTCCAAATTTCCCTTCACATGATCATAGAATTTTCTCCAGACACCAGTCGGAATATCAACAGAATCAACAGGTACCTCCGGAGATGTTGTTGAGAAGTATGGAAGGACTGAAAAATGTTGGCACTCAGGTTGGATCGCTTGGGTTATTGTTGCTTCAGTTTGTACAACATGTAAAGGTGACAGCTCCTCATTCTGTTGGGAAAGGGTCTCCAACATGACATCAATTGCTATGTCTTCATCGTTATCATCATCAACATGGACAGTAAGTTTTGACTCGTCTGGTTCAGAATCATCATGATTCTCAGGTCCAAAAAAATCAGCATTAGCATACTCATCTCTACCCTCCTCTATTTGATCATTATCTCCCACTTCAGTTAAATTAATATTGTGGGCTTCTACTCCTGCGTCGGGTAAACCATCTACTCTCATACTTGCTAGTCCTTAGGTGACAACCGGTATGTTCACGGTTTGATCATCAGTAAGAATTAACATGTATGTGCCCCACTCTTGACTATATTGGATGTTTGACATATTGTTACTAGGAATAAATATATCAAATTAGGCAACTAGCAATTATCGTGAATTACATTATCACTCATTTGGAAACTTGCATATATCATTGTACATATACCATTATAGTTAATTACCAGGAAGGAAAATAGAGGATTCTAGGGATTCTTGTATGTTGTATACATGTATATAAAGATGGCAATACAAAGGATGAAAGCATCCAAGTTTTTCAGTTCACTTACAGTATTTCTCTTCAATTGTCATGGTATCAGAGCCAGCACTTTGATAGCATTTTTTTTCGTTCCACTCGTCGGGCATTTTCGTAGGTTGCACATCTGCTGATTTGCTTCCTATTCGTTCATCGCACATCATTGATTTGTTCTTGGTTCCTTCAATTTTTTTTCTTCTCCGTGCGTGCGTCTGTGTGTTCCACGTCAGTCATGGTTGATATCTTGGTGGATTGCGGTAGCGTCTTCCCTACCGTCTCTGTGGGTTTCGCACAAACCGGCTCTCGGTGGATTTTGGCAGCAGGTTTTCCTCCGAGTTTGTGGGATTCGCACTGATTGCTGTGGATTCTCTCGGTGATTTTGGCTCAGCTCTTTGCTGCGATTTGTGGGTTTGCACCATTGGGATTTTTTTTTCCCTACCGATTGTTCTTCGCAGGTTACTCTCATTTTTGTATACTAAAGATCTTGCAATATTATCGTTGTTAGGATCGGTCCGGAGTGTTTAGAGGGGGGGGGGGGTGAATGAACACTCCTTCTAAAAATTAATCCCTTGTGATTTCTTTCGGATTAGTGAAAGAAATCTGTTTCTTAATCAACTCTTGTACAGAACAGACCACTGAAAGTATAAGTGCGGAACGGTCTGTTCTTGTATATGTAAGAACGGCTGGATGACTAGTATGAAAGAACAAGTGCAGAAATACGATACACAGGATATGTTTCTGGAAGTTTGAAGGTGGTGTAATCCTTCTACGTCTCCCCTTCTTCCAATTAAGGAAGGTTTATACTAGAAGACTTTGATTTATACAATCATGTTGTACAAACCCGATTCAGACTGGATTTACCTCACTACCAATCTGAAACTCCTAGTCACTCGATCTGCTCAGACACACTTTGTCTGACAGTTACAATATGTTTCTCACTTCTATTTTTCAACACATAAAACACAAGATGCGCACAGTGATCCTAAATGATCAAATGTTACAAAGTAAACGTGCTTAAGAATAATTTTCAGCTCGAGAGCTTCTGAGCTTGTAAGCTTGTGCTGTTTTGCTTTCTTGTGTATTTTTCAATTGATCAGCAAGCGTAGTTATATTCCTTTTGTTGCATCCTTTTATAGTTGTAAGTACCAACGACATTATTTCCCTTAATGTGCAACTTTGACTCTGCTTAAACACTGAGTAGGCTACAGTCTTCTTCTTCAGGATACTTGCCGTTCTGGTTCATACTTTCGGCGACTGTCAGGTAAGCTCTTCTTTGTCTTCTTACCTTTTATGGCAATCTTCAGTCTTTGGTCCTTTGTAGCATTAATTACAACATTAAATGCTACAATAAATAGCCGTTAATGATTCGGACTGAGGAGCCATTCTTTATGTATCCTTGACTGCTCTGATCTGATAAAGATTGAGATCGATCTGAAGCATCGATCTAGTCAGTCTGAAATCCATCGATCCGGTCTGATATATACTATGCCTTATCAGCTTGTTCTGTTTTGAGCTATTGATCTGGTCAGTCTGATTACCCTCGATCCGGACTGATATGCTTTGTCATCTTATCAGCTTGATCTGTTTTGGGTGATCGTTCTGGTCAGTCTGATTTCACTCGATCTGGTCTGATATGTTTTGTCATCTTTAAAATCTCATCGATAAGATCCGGAACTAACAAATCCCCCTTTTTGATGATGACAAAACCTAGCTTCTAAGTCTTTTTAACCAGTCTGATAAGAACTCTGAAGCGAAAACTTTCGGATCGATTACTTTCTTTTTGTTCAAAATAAATGAACATTATAAAGTTGGATCGATTAAGCCTTTATTAAAGTTCAAAATAAATGAACAAGGACTTAATAAAGAAGGATTTTTATTGATAAAAAATCTCGCATACAGTCAGTCTAAAAATTTAATCAACTAGACTGCTATCTTCTTGAAGTTGGAGGCGGCTTGAAGTCTTTCTTCTTTTCCCCCTTTTTGTCAGCAGCAATCTCTTGAAGAAAATCAACAACTTGTGCAAGCTGCACGCTGATAGCGTCAAGACGAACGTCTTGAGCGCGGAGGGAATTGGCAACAGATGCTCGGACTTCAGTGGCCAGCTCGATCTGCTCTTTTCTCAGGCTGTTCTTATAAGTGGCTTGCTGAGAAAACAGATCATTTATGCCTCGCTGAAGGCTGCCGATACTGGCTGTCATCTTCTCTTTAAATGAATCAAAGTCCAGAGATGTAACCCGCTGGCCTTGATGAACCTCTAGAACACGCTGAGAGAGAGACAGGCAATTGTCAGATAAGTGCTGAAGGGTCCTTGCCAGAGATGGAGGTGCATCAGATAATCGGCTGGGAGAGCGATCTGATGAGGACAAGGCCTGTTCATCATCTTCAGCAACCGGGATAAGTGAAGAGACAACAGCTTGGTGACTTTCGGACCGGATCAAGGTGACCAGATCCGAAGAGAATGTTTGAATGAAAGCCATATCTTCATCTAATTGGATTGGAGGAGTGCTTGGTCTGGAGGGCTCATCAATCTGGAGAGCTGCAACAACAGTGGACACCACCAGATCCGGATCGACGAACTCTGGAGCACCAACGGTTGCAAGTTCTGCTGTTGGACTGAGTTGAACGAGGGAGACTGATGACCCCAAAGGAATAGATGTTGTTGGAGAGTCCAACAAGACATTCAATGGTTCATCATCTGTCGCAGACGGAGCATTAGGCAATGGCTGCTCCGCTGTCTGTTCTGGTACTTGCTCTGCAGTCTGATCCGCTGCTTGCTCGGCTGTCTGTTCTGCTGTATCAGAATGAATAACCTCAACGAAAGGTTCTGCCAGAGTCTTGCTTGCAGAGGGATGATCCGGGCTGGTTGGGGGAGTGGATACGCTAAGCTTCTGTCGTTGAAAACGGACAGCTAAGTGAAGAGCATGAACATTCATCTCTAATTGAGCAATAACGACCCCATCATCTCTGGCAGTTGGAGCAATCGGATCAAAGTTCTCTTTCTTAGCAGTTAGGAGCAGAGTGGCCAGACTGAATCTTTGATTTGCTGTAAATAGGTCTTTGCGCTGTACGGCAAGCCGAACATCATCGGTATCTGTTCCATTTAGAACTTCCTCTTCCATCTTCTTCAGTCTGTTCAACTTACCGAAGAACATCTCAATGTGGTTGACAGTCCGGTACTCGACGTACTCATCAAAGACCACAATGAGGGCCTTCACCTTCTCATCAACATCCTCCATAGCAATGTCGATGGCTGTCTGCGCTGCCGATTTGGGTTTAGAGGAGATTGGTTCGGAGAGAATGGCTTTTCCCTTGCCGGTGGAGGAAGGGGACTTGATCCCTGATTGGGTATAGTCGCCCAACTCAGTGATAACAATCCCTTTGACCACGGGAATGGTAGAGGGGACTCGGATAGTGACTTGGGGTGCAGGGGTTGAAGTTTGGGTTGAAGGGTGAGGTGCAGGGGTTGAAGTGGTTGAAATTTGTTTTGAAGATTGGGGTGCAGGGGTGACTTTAGTTGGTGGCAAAATGGGTAGGGGTAGAGTTTTGATTGGTTTGGTAATCTGGGTTCTGGGCTTCTTTGGAAGTGGCTTGGTTGGTGGAGATGGAGCAGACTGAGTTTCTTCCGAATCAGTCTGGATGGTCAGTTTGCGCTTGACTCGAGGTTTGCGCGCAACAGCTTGTTCTTCGCCCTTCTCAATCTTGACTGCAGCCAGAGTGGCAGGAGTAGGCGGAGCACTCTTGGACTTCAGCAGTGCGAGCCCTTTGGAGTTTAGAATCTTGAAGGGACTGAGAGCGGACTGCTTTCCCAGCTTGATGTCTAAGGACTTCAGTAGCTTGCAGAGAGGAACAGCAAAGCATACGACCTGCTTGGATGCAATCACCGTTTCCATCAGAACTCCAAACAGAATCACGGACCAGTTCATATTCTGTCCGGATATTATAGCCGCCATAGCCCTGAACTTCTCTGCGGTTACAGCGTCAAAATTTCCTGCTTTGCCCAACAGAGGTTTGCCAACGATTTTGCACAGCACCTGGAAATGAAAGAGCATTTCCTTCTTCTTAAACGAGGGTTGCAGGCGGTGGCCAAAAATAGATATCTTCCCTTGAAGATCTGAGAGTGACGCTTGAGGAATCTGTCCAAATTCCATCAGTCCGGAATTGGGGAGGCCAAAGGTTTTGGCCAGCGTCATCGGCGAGATCTCAAATGATTTGCCCTTGACAGTAGTGGATATGGATGTCTTCTGGGAGACGGCATTGGCGAATAGTTCGCGGATTTCTGATTCATAAACAACTGTGCCGCACTCCAGAAAGTTTCTCAGACCAGAAGATTCCAAAGCTCGGAAGATGGACACCATCTCTGCATCTTCTGCCCTGTAAATATCATTGAACTCAACGGAGAGAGAGTTGTGAGTAATGGTAGCCATTGGAGTGAAGATAAACGAGGGCGAAAATTTAGGAGAGTGGGAGAATAAGAAAACAGATATCGGTAAATTGTAAAAAGTGAAAGAAAATGAAACGTTCAGCCCGCTAAATAGGAGAGAGAAGACACGTGTCTTTATCTCGGAGAGTCAACAGCTTGGATGCCATAGTCTTTGAGCTGGTGTTGAATCCAGAGCATTTGAGCGCAACAGCTTCCAGCGGCTAGATACTCTGCTTCAGCTGTAGATGTGGCAATCGATGTCTGCTTTTTACTGAACCAAGAGATCAATCTTTCACCTAGAAATTGACATGTTCCACTGGTGCTTTTACGATCAATCTTACACCCAGCGTAGTCTGCGTCGGAATATCCGATCAAGCTGAAGTTTGAATCTTTGGAGTACCAAAGACCAACGTTCTGAGATCCTTTTAAGTATTTCAGAATACGCTTGGCAGCAATAAAATGTGATTGCTTTGGTTCTGACTGAAATCTGGCGCACATACAGACTGAGAACATAATATCAGGCCGGCTCGCTGTAAGATACAATAGCGATCCAATTAGTCCTCTATACATGGTTACTTCAACTGCCGTTCCCCCTTCATCTTTGTCTAACTTGATTGTTGTACTCATTGGAGTTGATGCAGTTGAGCATGTTTCCATTCCAAATCTCTTGAGGAGCTCTTTGGTATACTTGGTCTGATTGATGAAAATACCATTGTTGAGCTGTTTTACTTGGAGACCCAAAAAGAATGAAAGTTCTCCCATCATGCTCATCTCAAACTGTCCCTGCATTAACTTAGAAAATTTCTCGCACAATTTGGGGTTAGTTGACCCAAAGATTATGTCATCAACGTAAATCTGAACTAATAGGGTATGTTCCCCCTTAATAAATTCAAAGAGAGTTTTATCTACTGAGCCAATATGAAAATCATGGTTCAGCAGAAATTGAGATAAGGTGTCATACCAGGCTCTTGGAGCTTGTTTCAGACCATACACTGCTTTATTCAGTAGATACACATGATTGGGATACAAATGGTTCTGAATCCAGGTGGTTGCTCAATGTAGACTTCTTCCTGAAGCTTTCCATTAAGAAAAGCGCTCTTAACGTCCATCTGATATACTTTGAAGTCTTTAAAGGCAGCATATGCAAGAAAGATTCGGATGGCTTGAAGTCTGGGGACTGGTGCAAATGATTCATCGAAGTCGATTCCTTCTTCTTGTCTGAATCCTTGTGCCACCAGTCTGGCTTTGTTTCTAACCACAGTTCCATCTGCGTCCAGCTTATTTCTGAAAACCCATCTGGTTCCAATGACAGGCAGATCGCTTGGTCTGGGGGTAGACTCCAAACTTGATTTTGTTCGAATTGATTTAGCTCTTCTTGCATGGCCTTAATCCAGTTGAAATCAGTTAGATCTTCATCGATCTTCTTAGGTTCCAGAGTTGAGATGAAAGCAGCATGTGTGAATTCATCCATCATCTGTCCTCTGGTTCTGATAGGTGCAGAGGGACTACCAATCACTAGATTGGGTGGATGCTTCTTAGTCCATCGATAGCTTGACTCTGGATTGTCTGGTCCGGTCGGATGAGTAGTAGCAGCATGATCAGCATCTGCTTTAACATTTGAGTGAGGAACATCCGGATCAGCTCGATCTGAAGAAGCTTCAATGCCTTGATCCGGTCTGTCTGGTACTTCTGGTTCTGGTGGATTGTCTTTTGACCTATTAGCTACAATCTCATCATCACTGTTAGCTTCGAGATGGATATTTTCCATCTGATTTTGAATTGATTCTTTGTTGCCCTCAACACATAAAGATTCATCAAAAACTACATGAACAGATTCTTCTACAGTTAAGGTTCGATTATTAAAAATTCGATAAGCTTTGCTAGTTGATGAATATCCTAAAAATATTCCATTATCTGACTTAGCTTCAAATGCTGTAAGATGATTCTTACCATTGTTATGAACGAAGCATTTGCAGCCAAAAATATGAAAGTGAGAAATAGATGGTTTGTTACCAGTCCATATTTCATATGGGGTAAGGTTCAGCTTCTTGTTGATCATGGACCGATTTTGAGTGTAGCAAGCAGTGTTTACAGCTTCTGCCCAAAACTTTTGCGAAATTCCAGAATCAGCAAGCATTGTTCTTGCTGCTTCCTTGAGCGTTCTGTTTCTTCGTTCTGCAACTCCATTCTGTTGAGGAGTTCGAGCGGCTGAAAACTCATGCTTGATTCCATGATCTTCTAGAAAGGATTCAAGATTCTGATTTGAAAACTCAGTGCCTTTGTCACTACGAATCCTGTCTATGCTGGATGATTTCTCGTTCTGAGTGCGTTTCAGCAGCTTGATCAACTTCGAACCGGTCTGATCTTTACTGCTCAAAAATATAGTCCATGTAAAGCGTGAGTAATCATCAATAACAACAAGAGTATACCGCATTCCCCCTAAACTTGTTATTGGTATAGGACCAAACAAGTCCATATGCAATAATTCTTAACAGCGGGATGAGGATTTGGCATTCTTGTTTTTGAAGGATGATCTGATCTGTTTGCCCATTTGGCAAGCTTCGCAGATCTTATCCTTAGCAAAATCGATCTTGGGCAGACCGATAACTAAATCATGTTTACACAGGCTGGAAATGGTCTTAAAGTTTATATGATTCAAGCGCTTATGCCACAGCCAATGTTTATTATCATTGTTAGCGATGAAGCAAGTAGGATTATCAGGTTGAGCATGATTCCAGTTAATCTTATATGTATTTCCATTCCTGATTCCTACGAGCACGGTTATACCGTCTGATGATTTAACAGTGCAAGTGTGTTTGTGAAATTCTACAGCATAACCATTATCACAGAGTTGGCTTATACTGATCAGATTATAGCACAGATTTTAGCACAGATTTTCAACTAACAGCACATCATTGATAATAATGTTACCATGGACAATCTTACCCTTGCCCACGGTCTTACCCTTTGAGTTATCTCCGAAGATGATCTTGGGTCCAGTACATTCTGTGACTTCAGACAGCAGCTCGATGTTTCCAGTCATGTGACGGGAACACCCACTGTCCAAATACCAATCTGATGCGAGCTTCTTCGGTACCTGTCATCAAATATAATTATTGTTGGTACCCAATCCTATTTGGGTCCAGAACGGATTAGCCCTTTGGGAACCCACACCTGTATCAGCTTCAATGGCTTGTATGTGTAAGGTGTGCTGTGTGCTGGTCTGTTTTGATGTTGTGTGTGATAATGTGTGCGCTGTGAAAACCTTTGATTCTCATAAGGTAGTCTATATCTTCGTTGAATCGGTTTTGAATTATAGTAATTGTATTGTCTTCCTTGCCTTCGATCTTGCACCTTTGGATTTGGTCTGATAGACACAAATCTTGCTGGTGCCTTTTCTTTGGCTTGGTCAACATAACCAATTCCTTTTCTCAGATTTTGATTCACGTAAGAGACTCCTGTTTGAATCTTAGGTGCTTCAGTCTCATATACTGTGCTGGATTTAACAAATGTCATTTGTTTGACTTGGTTCTTTACCAGCAACAGCTCAGACTCATCTTTGGTGCATTCTTTGGTGTCAAAGCCTATGCCGGTGAAGTCACCGACGTTTCTTTGAACCTCTTGTAATTCTTCCAAAGATGTTCTGGATTTTGTCCATGTTTTGAATATATGAGAAAGCTTAGCATTTTGTGTGCTAATTCTCTTGTTTTCTTCATGGAGCTGATCATAGGAGATTTTCAGCTCATTCAGCTCGATCTTTAGATTATTGCACTCACCCTGCTCAGAGCAGCTTGGTTTATTGTGCTCATCTATTTGATTACTGGCTTTAGCTTTATTTTTCTCAAAAGATTCAACTAAGATCCTATAATCATTAGCCATGTCTTGCAGTGCGGACATGAGCTCTTCTCGTGTAAATTCATTTGAGTCAAGATCATATACCTCGTCTGTCTGACTCATCTCTTCGTCTGCCATAAGACATTGAATATCTTCTTCGCTTTCGCTGGAAGAATATTCAGAGCTTTCCGAGTCTGAGTCTGTCTGAGCCCATTTGCTGTTTCCTTCTTCAGCTACTAGGACTTTTTGGGATTTTCCATGATTCTTGCGGTCTTTGTAGTGCTTCTTCTTCCTATCATCACGATGCTTCTCTTTCCGTTCTTCTTTCTTCGGTCTGGTGCAATCTGCAATAAAATGTCCGGTCTTACCACAATTGTAGCAAGCCTGATCGTTAACAGCATCATCTTTTCTTGATTTATAATGATGAGAGGGTTTGAAGTTCCTCTTATTCTTAGACATAAATTTACCGAATTTCTTGATAAATAATGACATAGCATCATTACTTATCTGTTCAGCGGATCGGTCTGATGTTGAGGCGATCTGGTCTGGAATGGCTGCCAGGGCCTTGTTTGGTTGAGAGATGAATGGCTCTGCTTCACCTCTGCTTATCAGTTCAAATTCATAGGCCTTAAGATCTGCGAACAGATCATGAAGTTCAACCTTGTTAAGATCTTTTGATTCCCTCATGGCAATGGTCTTAACATCTCATTCCTTTGGCAGAGCTCTCATAACTTTCAGAGCGATCTCTCTGTTAGAATATTCCTTCCCCAGACCATTCAGTTCATTTATGATGCCAGTGACTCTTTCATCAAACTCATTTAGAGTTTCTCCACTCTTCATTTTTATGCCCTCAAATCTTTGAAGAGCGACAGTCAGCTTGTTTTCTTTGGTCTGGTCGTTGCCTTCGCATAGCTGTACTATCTTCTCCCAAATTTCTTTGGCAGTAGAGCACATTTTGATTTTGCTGAACATGTTCTTGTCCAATGTCTTGAACAAGATGTCTTTGGCAACGTTGTCGAGATTTGCCCTCTTTCTTTCCTCATTCGTCCAGAGGGATCTGTCTTTCTCTACCATTTGTGGTTCACCACTAGTAATGGCGACTGCTGTATTTATTTTTAGAATCTTCATTGGTCCATCAGTGATGACGAACCACATATCGTCATCCTGAGCTGCCAGATGAGCTTGCATTCTGATTCTCCAGTCATCATAGTCTTCTTTTGAGAACATAAGAATTTTGTTAAATGATGCCATCAGCTCGAGTGATTTTGCTGATTAAGATGACCTGCTCTGATACCACTTGTTAGGATCGGTCCGGAGTGTTTAGAGGGGGGTGAATGAACACTCCTTCTAAAAATTAATCCCTTGTGATTTCTTTCGGATTAGTGAAAGAAATCTGTTTCTTAATCAACTCTTGTACAGAACAGACCACTGAAAGTATAAGTGCGGAACGGTCTGTTCTTGTATATGTAAGAACGGCTCGATGGCTAGTATGAAAGAACAAGTGCAGAAATACGATACACAGGATATGTTTCTGGAAGTTCGAAGGTGGTGTAATCCTTCTACGTCTCCCCTTCTTCCAATTAAGGAAGGTTTATACTAGAAGACTTTGATTTATACAATCCTGTTGTACAAACCCGATTCAGACTGGATTTACCTCACTACCAATCTGAAACTCTTAGTCACTCGATCTGCTCAGACACACTTTGTCTGACAGTTACAATATGTTTCTCACTTCTATTTTTCAACACAGAAAACACAAGATGCGCACAGTGATCCTAAATGATCAAATGTTACAAAGTAAACGTGCTTAAGAATAATTTTCAGCTCGAGAGCTTCTGAGCTTGTAAGCTTGTGCTGTTTTGCTTTCTTGTGTATTTTTCAATTGATCAGCAAGCGTAGTTATATTCCTTTGTTGCATCCTTTTATAGTTGTAAGTACCAACGACATTATTTCCCTTAATGTGCAACTTTGACTCTGCTTAAACACTGAGTAGGCTACAGTCTTCTTCTTCAGGATACTTGTCGTTCTGGTTCATACTTTCGGCAACTGTCAGGTAAGCTCTTCTTTGTATTCTTAACTTTTATGGCAATCTTCAGTCTTTGGTCCTTTGTAGCATTAATTACAACATTAAATGCTACAATAAATAGCCGTTAATGATTCGGACTGAGGAGCCATTCTTTATGTATCCTTGACTGCTCTGATCTGATAAAGATTGAGATCGATCTGAAGCATCGATCTAGTCAGTCTGAAATCCATCGATCCGGTCTGATATATACTATGCCTTATCAGCTTGTTCTGTTTTGAGCTATTGATATGGTCAGTCTGATTACCCTCGATCCGGTCTGATATGCTTTGTCATCTTATCAGCTTGATCTGTTTTGGGCGATCGTTCTGGTCAGTCTGATTTCACTCGATCCGGTCTGATATGTTTTGTCATCTTTAAAATCTCATCGATAAGATCCGAACTAACAATCGTGGCTTGAACTTCAGTACGTGGTGGGTGGTTATCACAATATTATTTTTCATCGATTTGTTTTGCTTCTGGGCAATTAAAAGTTTGTTGATTTATTTTGTTGCTGGTTTTTCTTCACTATGACTACTGAGTTTTTCCCAGTCAAATTTTCTGGTAAAAATTACTCTGCTTGGGAATTTCAATTCCGCATGTTTCTGAAAGGTAAGGCTCTTTGGGGCCACCTTGAGGGGTCTACTGCCGCGCCAAGTGAACCCAAAGCACTATCTCAATGGGAAACGGATGATGCTCGGATAATTTCTTGGATACTTGGGTCAATTGAATCTCATATGGTGAATAATCTCAGGTGCTTTACTACTTCCAAGGACATATGGGCCTACTTGAAACGAGTATACTATCAGGGTAACACCGCTCGACGCTTTCAACTTGAACTTGACATTGCGAATTATTCTCAGAGTACTTTGACTATCGACCAATACTACTCTGGTTTCCTCACTCTTTGGAGCGAGTATACGGATATTCTTTATACAACAGTCTCTAAAGATTCTCTCTCCGCTATTCAGGATCTTCATGAAGTTCGGAAACGCGATCAATTTCTTATGAAGTTGCGTCCTGAATATGAGCATACTCGTGCTGGCTTACTGAATCGCGACCCAGTTCCGACTCTCGATGTCTGTTTTGGTGAACTTATGCATGAAGAACAACGTTTGGTCACTCAAACCACACTTCATTCCTCTCCGGCAGATTCCAAAGTTGTTAATGTTGCATATGCTGCGACCGGTAAGCCCCAGGGTCGTGGCTCCACTCAGTGTTACAGTTGCAAGGGATTTAGGCATATTGCTAAGCATTGTCATAAAAAGTTTTGTGGTTATTGTAAACAAAAGAATCACATTATTGCCGAATGTCCTACACGTCCTCAGAATCGTCGTGCTAAAGCCTTTCACGCTGTTGTTGCACCACCTGGTTCCGATTCTCCTTCGGCCTGCACCACATTGCCAGCTCCCACTGCGCAACCTCTTACACCTGACATGGTTCAGCAAATGATTATTTCAGCATTTTTTGCTCTTGGACTTCACGGCAGCGGTAAGAATGTTTCATCCCCTTGGTTTGTTGATTCTGGGGCATCGAAAGATATGACTGGTTCCTCTAATTATTTACGCAAGCTTCGCCAATATAATGGTAGTCAACACATTCAAATCGCTAATGGCCATAATCTTCCGATTACACATATCGGTGACATTAATTCTTTATTTAAAGATGTCTTTGTCTCTCCTGGACTATCTACTAGTTTGATCTCTGTTGGTCAATTGGTTGACAATCATTGCAATGTCAATTTCTCACATGATGATTGTCTTGTGCAGGATCAGGTATCGGGGAAGGTGATCGCGAGGGGCCTAAAGTGGGACGCGTGTTTCCTCTGCAGTTTACCATTTCACCTCATTTATCGTTATCTTGTTTTACTATTCCGCAAAAACTTGCTAGTTGGCATACCCGTTTGGGTCATCCCAATAATGTTGTTTTATTACATTTAATGAAGAATGGTTTTTTGGGAAATACACATTCAATTTCTACTTCTTCATTACTTGATTGTTCCACTTGCAGACTTGGCAAGAGTAAGATTTTATCATTTCCACATCCTGGTAGTCGTACTCATGCTTGTTTTGAACTCATTCATAGTGATATTTGGGGTATTGCTCCTGTTACTTCACATGCTCATTATAAGTATTTTGTGACTTTCATTGATGACTTTAGTCGCTTTACGTGGGTGTATTTTCTTCGTTCGAAAGCTGAACTACTTGCTGTATTTGGGACTTTCGTTGCTTATGTTGAAACTCAGTTTTCCACCACTATTAAATGTCTTTGCTCTGACAATGGCGGTGGATATATGTCTCGTGCCTTTCAGGCTTTCTTGCAATAGAGAGGCATTGTCTCTCAACGCTCATGTCCCTATACCCCTCAACAAAATGTCATTGCCGAATGGAAAATCGCCACTTGTTAGATATGGTTCGTACTCTGCTCTTAGAATCTTCGGTACCATCTACATTTTGGGTTGAGGCTTTATCAACAGCTGTCTATCTTATTAATCACCTCCCTTCTCAATCCTTGAACTTTGAGTCACCGTACTTTCGCTTACATGGCACACATCCGAACTATCATCTTCTACGAACATTTGGTAGTACCTGCTTTGTTCACTTACCTTCTCACGAACGTCACAAACTTTCTGCTCAATCTGTTCGGTGTCCTTTCATGGGCTATAATACTGTCCACAAGGGCTACGTGTGCTACGATATGCTTTCTAACCGCATGCGCATCTCTCGAAATGTCACTTTCTTTGAATATCAATATTACTTTCAGCATCATGTTCCTTCCACGGCTCATGTGTTACTTCCTGGCTTTGATGATCTTGTTTCATCTCTTGAACGTTTCAAACCAAACATGGTCTATCAGCGGCGTCGGCCACCCCTCTCACCGCCTCCTCCCGATCCTGATCCATCACCAGGCCAAGTTTCTCTTTGACGTTCCTCACGCACTATTCGACCTCCTGCTAGGTATGGTTTATCTGCTACTTTAGCCGATATTGTTGTTCCTAATTCTTATTCTCAGGCTGCCAAGCAAGCTTGTTGGGTGAAAGCAATGCATTAGGAACTTCATGATCTATTGAAAAAATAACACTTGGGATCTCGTTCCTTGTCCTGCGGGTGTTACTCCGATTGGTTCTAAATGGGTATACTCGATCAAGTTACGTGCCGATGGGAGTCTTGAACGCTACAAAGCTAGATTAGTGGCTAAGGGAAACCATCAGGAGTATGGGGTAGATTATGATGAAACCTTTGCTCCTGTGGCTAAAATGACTACTGTTCGGCTCATTCTTGCTATTGCCGCCTCTCAGCATTGGCTCTTGCATCAGATGGACGTCAAAAATGCCTTTTTACATGGCGATCTTAAGGAAGATATTTATATGACTCCTCCACCCGGGATGTTTTCTACACCTTCCTCGACAGTCTGTAAGCTTCGGCAATCTCTCTATGGTTTGAAACAGGCTCCTCGTGCTTGGTTTGACAAATTTCGGACCACACTTCTCCGTCTCTCCTTTACACAAAGTCAGTATGATTCTTCTTTATTTTTCTGCAAAACCACTCATGGCATTGTTCTTCTTTTGGTGTATGTCGATGACGTTATTACTGGCACCGACTCCACCTTGATTTCTGAGTTACAACAGCATCTTCAGCGCTCGTTTCATATGAAGGATTTGGGCCCCTTGCAATATTTTCTGGGTCTTGAGGTGTTGTCTACTCCCACTGGTACTTGCCTGCATCAGAACAAGTACACACAAGATTTGATCTCCTTGCTCGGTCTTCAACATGGCCGCACTGCTGATACCCCATTAGAAGTCAATGTGAAATATCATGATGATGAGGGCGAGTTTCTATCCAATTGTATCGTCAGCTTGTTGGGAGTCTTAACTATCTGACAATTCGTCCTAATATTTCGTTTGCGGTTCAACAAGTTAGTCAGTTCATGCAGCCCCCCCCGACATCTTCATCTCACAGCTGTTCATCGCATTATTCGCTACTTGAAGGCTACATCTACTCGTGGGCTCTTCTTTCCGCTCCACTCCCCAGTTGAACTAATTGCCTACAGTGACGCAGATTGGGCCGGATGCCCCAACACTCATCGATCAGTTTCGGGTTGGTGCATGTTTCTTGGTTCCGCATTGATCTCTTGGAAAAGTAAGAAACAAGACCGAGTGTCTAAGTCCTCAAAGGAATCTGAATATCGTTCCATGTCTTCGGTATGTTCTGAAATTGTATGGTTGCGACGTTTATTGACTGGACTTGGTTTTGGTCCTATTTCTCCTACACCTCATGTTGACAATACCAGTGCTGTGCGAATCACAGCTAATCCGGTATTCCATGAGCGTACCAAGCACATCGAGGTGGATTGTCACTACATCCGTGCGGCTTATGATGATAATGTCATTACTCTCCCGCATACTTCATCAACTCTTCAGATTGCTGATATATTTACCAAGGCTCTCTCTCGTCCATGTCATGAGTTTCTTGTCAACAAATTGATGCTTTCTAATCTCCCAGCATCAATTTGAGGGGGGGATGTTACTAGGAATAAATATATCAAATTAGGCATGTTAGTTCCGGATTTTAAAGATGACAAAACAAATCAGACCGGATCGAGTGAAATCAGACTGACCAGATCGATCGCTCAAAACAGATCAAGCTGATATGGTATATCGCAAATCAGATCGGATCGATGGAAAGCAGCCTGACCAGAGCGAAGCATCAGATCGATTTCAACCTTTATCAGATCAGAGCAGTCAAGGCTGAATAAGAATTGCTCTTCAGTCCGAATCATTAACGACTATTTATTGAAGCATTTAATGTTGCAATTAATGCTGAAAAAGACCAAGGACTGAAGATTACCATAAAAGGTAAGAAGACAAAGAAGAGCGACAGTCGCCGAAAGCATGAACCAGAATGGCAAGTACCCTAAAGAAGAAGACTGTAGCTTACTCAGAGTTTAAGCAGAGTCAAGAGTTGCACATTAAGGGAAATAATGTCGTTGGTACATGCAACTATATAAGGATGCAACAGAAGAGCTCAAGAAACAAGTCTGATCAATCGAAAAACGCAAAAGAAAGCAAAACAGCACAAGCTTACAAGCTCAGACATTCTCGAGCTGAAAATCTTCATAAGCACAAGCATATTGTAATATTTGATCATATTAGGATCATTGTGTGCATAGACTAAAGTCTATCTTTTGTATTCCGTACTAAGATAGAGAAGTGAGAATCAATTGTAACTGTCAGACAGAGTGTGTCTGAACAGATCGAGAGGCTAGGAGTTTCAGTCTGGTAGTGAGGTAAATCCAGCTGAATCGGGTTTGTACAACAGGATTGTATAAATCAAAGTCTTCTAGTGGAATCCTTCCTTAATTGGAAGAAGGTGGACGTAGAAGGATTACACCACCTTCGAACTTCCAGAAACATATTCTGTGTTTTATCATTCTGCACTCGTTATACTACTCAAGTCATCGAGCCGTTCTTACTAATCTAAGAACAGACCGTTCTGCACTAAAATATTCAGTGGTCTGTTCTGCAGAAGAGTTGATTAAGAAACAGATTTCTTTCACTAATCCGAAAGAAATCACAAGGGATTATTTTTAATAGGAGTGTTCATTCACCCCCCCCTCTAAACACTCCGGACCGATCCTAACAAGGCAACTAGCAATTATCGTGAATTACATTATCACTCACTTGGAAACTTGCATATATCATTGTACATATACCATTATAGTTAATTACTAGGAAGGAAAATAGAGGTTTCTAGGGATTCTTGTATGCTGTATACATGTATATAAAAATGGCAATACAAAGGATAAAAGCATCCAAGTTTTTCAGTTCACTTACAGTATTTCTCTTCAATTGTCACATATTACAATGATGGATCTGTTCTAATTCAATATACAAGTTGACACCAATATTTCCAACATCAGGGTCAAAGAAAAACCAAATATCGCTGTCATCTTTGATTTCTAATGGATGTTCGACTCGCCTAGAAATATTATTGAATATATGCTTAGTCCATACTTTAAGTGAATATTGTTGGTTATCGACACCTTTCAACGTCTCAGACATTATAATAGTTCGAGTCATTTGCATGTATCTTAGTGGAGGTCATCATAATTACGGTAATCACATCATGTGATATGCGGCCGCCATAATATAACAAAATATCAATTTCACTTCGAATCGGCATATTGTGTACTGAATAAGAATTTAAACTCATAAGTTTAAAATATTATATTTTGTATCAAACATCAAGTTACAAACTAATATGCTAAAAAAATTATATTTTTTCGATTTCAACATAATTCATTCTTTCCATATCTAATATTTATTACAATTTTTTTTTAAAAAATTAAGTTATACAAAATGCATAATGTCTATGCAATATAAATTTTTAAAATTTGGAGAATAAAATTTATATATGAATTTATATAGTTTTTAGAAATTTATTTTATCTGTGAACGTTTTTCCCGAAATATGGAAAATAACTTTTCCAGTTTTTATATTTTTTTAACTAATAAAATATTGAATATTTACAATATGATATCATAATAATTCAAAAATTTAATTATAATGACATAATGAAAAAATTTAAAAAACGTACTTAAAAAATCAAGATTCCAAAACCTACACGAAATAACTCTATGTAGAATCATATATAATAAAAAATTCAAAATTTTATGAAAAAAATTAGTAAAACATACTGTTAAGGAATGAAGCTTTGAGAAATATTAATGTATTGAAATGTTTGAATTTTTTTTCCACGAAATCAAAAAACAGAGGAGGAAATGAGAAGTGGGTAATGAGTGAGTGAAAGATCGAATAAAGCAAATGAGGAGGAAGATGGCATTTTAAAGAAGATATTAAAATTTTTAAAATTTTATTTTGTTCTTTTTTTATTGGGTCAACGAACCAATTAATTGGTCATAATCTGCAACTGCGTGCAAAAAATTCGAACGCTGTTGTTAGAACACGGTCGATAGACCCATTAATGGGTCTGTTGACCCCAATTTTTTTATAAAAATAAAGTTGAAAAAATTCACTCCTCAAGTGCGTTTCTTAAAGAGCATTCTCCGGGTGTGTTTATTAAAGTGCAACCCCAATATGCGTTTTTAAAAACGCATTCCGGAGAATTTCACATTGTTTCATTAAAAAAAACCGCCTTATTATTGTAATTTATTTTTTATTAACAATATTATTTTAAATTAGCCTATAGTCGATGTATCACTTCTTGCCGAATGATATATCTTCTTCATTTATATTTTAAAAATGCATTATCTGCACTCCAGTTACTCAACAAATAACAATGATTAAATCCTATATGAACCCCATAATTTCACAATATTTAATACTTAAAGCAAATAAAATTTAACCCCCACATTCTAGGGTATCTTTGGAAAACATCAACAATAATTATGAGATTTAAACGGGTCTTATACGATTAACATTAAATTTAGGGATAGAGTCATAGAGATTGCCAGATTCTGCCATTATTTGTCCAACAAGTGACTAATACATGATGCTTACTTTAAGCTTTTAACAGAATCCTGATTCATGTTGTCCATTCATTCCCCAAATAAATCCGAAAGAAGTTATAGAGGGAATCGGGTTTTAAATTCCCAGAAACTGCACGATTATATAGCCAAAGAAAACGGAAGGCACTCCGATTAAACACGGTTAACCAAAGATGCCCATAGCTCAGACCACAAAATAGATCTGTCACTAATATCACCATTTAGATATTAAAACCTTCACACTGGTGATTAGGATCATATTTAGGTTCAACTAAGCTTCACGCCTTCACCACAAGAACATTTTCATCATAACACCCTAACATTCTCTTCCCAAAAGATTGCCCCAAAAACACGCCGAACGGGAATTAAACATGGTCTGGTTCATTGCCAACCACTGTCAAAGCCATAGCTTTTCAAACACCAAAGCTCCAAGACAACACAAACACAATTCAAATTTTTAACATTAACATCACTCGACCTGGTTGCCCTTTCAACTCGACCCGAACTGTATCCATTCATGTAAACAAGATCGATCATATCTAGGGCCTAGGAAATGTTTAACCACCAACCAAAAAGAAAATAAAGATTAAAGACACCTATGTCAATAAAACCATATGAGATTAAACCACATGTCATTGGATGTTCTCAAATTATAAGGGTCAACTACACCACAACCCAAACAAGCATAAAAGAAATCACATTAGCTTAGGAATATGGTTAGACTCTGCAAATGCAAATATTTCCTGTAACTTGCAGTACAAACAAATCTCATAAGAAAAAAAATCACTTTCTTTGGCAGATATTATTGTAATTCAAATAAAACGCGAAAATTGTGAACAAGAATGGCAACATATAGTTTAATTTTTCACATTGTTGCTTAAAAAGTTCACTAATAGACACCTATGGCAACTGCCCCATGGATAGCGAGGACTTCAATTATCTAAAGTATATTCACTGGCCAAGTGAATAATCAAGGTTGGCTAAACTGGATCAACTCGATGTGCTAAATAGCATATCGAGGCACAAGGGTACGCCTACTTTGATCATGCCAAAAGTACAGATTCAATATTGGGCATCTAGGGCAACTCTTCTATAACATCATAAAACTTTTGCCGATGTATATGCAAAAGCATCACTCAAGACTGCAACAATAGCACAAAAATCTTCCAGAGATATCGTCAGCCAAAAACAAAAAAATCTGCAACAATTATTTTGCCATTAAGTAATGTAATTAATTGAACCTTATTTGAACAAATTTGTACTCTTGAAAATTGTCAATGATTCCATAATACTACAAAAGAAAATGCAAAAAAAAAATATATATATATAGTTTCTTAAAAAGTAATTAAAAAATAAGAATCAAATGAATAAAAGATGACGTGAAGAAAAATAGAAAGAACTTTCTTCATGTAACTACACAAACTCAGAAGATGGTACAACAGCATAATTGACTTCAAAATTCACTCTAGGCAGTATATTGACCCATGTAGACATAATGACAGCTGATTCAGACGATTTATCTCTTGCTGACTACTGACCTTGGCAACCTCAGCGGTTCCAGCAAAACTGTTTATCCAGCAACCCACCTCCAAATGCCACTAGATCTCTGTCTCTGAACAGATGCAGCGAGTTCCATATCACGTTCAAATACAGACTTCTCTGTCCTTAGTGTCTGAACCTCCTCTTCTAATGATGGCATTGACTGAAGCATTTTCTGTAGCTCTCCTATTTGTGCCTGATAAAGCGAAATAGAGGGACAGAGTTCAAATACCGGTTAAAAAATTAGCATGGCATTGTACAGTAGCACATTTGCAACTTCTCAAAAAAACCTGGCCCAACCTGGGCCTGGGAAGAAGATTTAAAGAACCTCTAAAAGGAAGAGAGAGAGTAGGAAAAAGAGTATGACCTCAAGTTTGGCGCATCTTGATCTCTCAGCTACAAGTTGTCCTTTCAATGACTGCAACTCCTGTAACCAGTTCATGAGGATGATATGATTTATGACTACCGATGCCTGATAGTATAAAAAGATATCGACAACATATTCTATCAACCAACCTTGGACAGTTCGGCATGATATCCACTTCTTTCTTCAAGCTTCGCCTTCAGAGCAGAGTTCTCTGTGGTAACCTCCATTATTGATGACTCTAACATCTTTTTTCTTCTTTAATTAGATTAATTTTAACTGAAAGATCCTTCTGAGAAGAGTCAACTGGGATCACCCTGTAATTTGCATCTTTTCTTTCAGCTAAATCTAATACTTCAGCTTTTGCCAAGGCATATGCAACAGTAACAGAAGCTGCTGCTGCTGCCGCAGCTGGCGATTGCAATATCTTGGCCTGTAAAGCATCCCTTGGTTTGGGCCTCATGACAAATACCTAAATATGCAGAAACCATATTGATGGTTTAAGATTTATTTACACCAGAGAGAGAGAGGAGAGAGAGAGAGAGAGAGAGAGAGAGAGAGAGAGAGATGCAATACTTAGAAGAAAGTAAGTAGATGAAGGTGATCAGAACTACGCACCAAAACAAAAACAATTTCAGAAGGAGAAAAGATTGAAGCTGGAGGTCTATCAAACTAGTATCAAAGGAATTGTAATAACATCAAAGAAATCTAGGCTGAACCAATTCAAATATACTGATATAGTTTCGCTTTGCTAGGTCGTGATATTGCATCATAGATTTCTTTTAATGTTCAATGCAAGTCAATTCAACTTCTATGTTAAAAATGAACCAATAAAGCGTCAACTAACATCTCATACAAGAACATAAGGTTAGGTCATTGGTTTCAAGTAGATTGCAAAAAAACAAATTATTTCAACAGAAATTTTTTAATTAAAATAAAGAGCAGTTCTGAAAAGAAAGAGAGAGAGAAGTTAGATAATGAAAGCATTTATCCATATTCAGGAGCATAAGTTTCCAGTGATTTATAAAATGAAGAAAGACAAACCAAAATACGACAATCATGCATAGATATGTATAACTTAACAAAGTTCTCATATGGATCCAATTACTGAATATAAATTTGCCCATGGGTCAGAGCTGGTAAATGGTTGTTGTGCAAGCATAAACAGTCTTTATGAATAGACAATGACTTGTGACTATATCTGAATGATCCCAATAATATCACAATTTTTTCTATGAATATAAATAAAGAAATATTACAACAGATTAAAAAAAAAAAAGCATTTGAAAATGGAGGGAGACTAGTATAATCTCTATTAAATTGAGCACAATCAATGAATTTCACATTTCAATGCCAAAATATTCTTCAACGTTGCTATGAAATGCTTTATGAATGATGGCATCAAAAATTGGAATA
Source organism: Haberlea rhodopensis (assembly GCA_907163345.1). Lineage (NCBI taxonomy): Eukaryota > Viridiplantae > Streptophyta > Magnoliopsida > Lamiales > Gesneriaceae > Haberlea > Haberlea rhodopensis. The sequence continues at coordinate 448 of CAJQUN010001064.1, read as the reverse complement.
TGCTTTGATTCATTTGACACATAAATAAGCTCAGCCTCGTAATGAATCTGGCAAGTTGAAGCCAAAAAATGGTTCTTCTCTTCTATAAAACATTACATGTATTATTTGCAGGCATGTCAATATAGGTCATATCGACTTCTTGTTGCCCCCCATGGCCCACCCAAAGGAAAAATAATAGTAAATTTCCATTTATTTCATAAATTTTGGCGAATCAACAAATAGTTGATCCTTCATCTTAGAATGTCAATAAAATTGTATCTTTATAACGAAAAAAATAGGACAGCCAAATGGCTGAACTCAAATCACTCTACCTTAATATTTCATCTTCTAAATGGCATTGAGAGAATAACTAACACAAATATAATCAGTAAGACATGATACATTTGATGTTGTTATTCATGAAAACTTATGAAAATTAGCCAAATTTCAGCCAAAAGGAAAAATAGAA